>JAOTRH010166228.1:0-44176 GCA_034768845.1 Heliamphora exappendiculata
GACAAGGAATGGAATTAAAGACCAATTCTTACAAGATGTTTTTGTTGTGGTAAGCAATTAATTTATATTAAAATTACAACTTAAAATAAATTTCTATAAACAAAAATATAACTAATATATGAATTTTTATGTAATTGAAGAAAACATATGTTTAAACTTTCAAGAAAAAGCAACACAAAGAGAAAAATGATATGCCAAATTTTAAATTATCTCCTGTCCAAAGTGTTTTCGAAAAACAAAATTTTGATGCACCAATTATATCAAGTGAAGATGCTCCACAATAGAGATCTGGATCGTAAGTTTATCTATTTAATTTGTTTAACTACAATATTATCTGTTATATCTCTTAATTTATTAATTTTTTAATTTTGTAGGGTTGATTGTGGCATAATTGTCTGCTTTCTAATAAAGTAATATTACAAAGGAAAACAAATATATCTTCCAGCTGACAAATATCTTTCGGTGAAAACAACAAAGAGGTTTCCGAGCTAAACTGCTACATAAATTCTTTAATGATCCAGCAAGGTCATGGAGCCTAGAAGCATACAATTAGAAACTGTTGTTGAAGCAAATCATTGAAGAAGGAAAAAAACAAAACACTTGATTGATTGTTTGTAATATTTTTTGATGTAAATACGTTGTTCTTTTATGTAAATACGTAATGTAATTTTGTCTCTATTAGTTCATACAAAAGAAAAAGTAAATAATAGATAAATTTATATGTACTATTGTGAAAAGGATTAAACAAGGCACAAATCATTAATAGATAAATTTATCTGTTAAGTTAAACACATGATAAAGACAAATGAACTTTCTAACAGATAAATTTATCTGTACTATTTTAAAAAGGATAAGTAAAACACAAATACTCAACAGATAAATTTATCTGTACTATTACGATAAAGCATAAACAATTCTCAAATTCTTAACAGATAAATTTATCTGTACTATTACGATAATGTATAAATAAGGCCCAATTCCTTAATAGATAATTGTATCTGTTAAGTTAAACACACACGATAAAGACAAAGGAACTTTCTAACAAATAAATTTATCTATACTATTTCGAAAAGGAATAAGCAAGGCGCAAATTCTCAACAGATAAATTTATTTATAATATTACGATAAAGCATAAACAATGCCTAAATCATCAACAAATAAATTTATCTGTATTGTTACGATAAAATATAAACAATGCCCAAATCCTCAACAGATAAATTTATCTGTATTGTTAAGATAAAGCATAAACAATGCCCAAATTCTGTACTATTACGATAAAGGCCAAATTCTCAACAGATAAATTTATCTGTATTGTTAAGATAAAGCATAAACAATGCCCAAATTCTGTACTATTACGATAAAGGCCAAATCCTCAACAGATAAATTTATCTGTACTATTACGATAAATCATAAATAATGCCCAAATCCTCAACAGATAAATTTATCTGTACTATTATGATAATGTATAAACAATACCCAAATTATCAACAAATAAATTTATCTGTTTGCTTCCTCTCTTGATCTCCGCCATTTGTTAGATGACAACAGGATGCACCCGGACCGTCCATTGCTTAAAAGCCCTTAACTTCTTATAAACGGAGTAAGATACAGTTTACTTCCTTTAATCATCTTCTTTCTGGAGATAAACCGACTCAAATCGCTTAGACTGCATTTGGAAGAACAAGAGTTCTTCTACGGAGATGGAGGAAGAGCAAACTGGTGCAGGTCCCTCTCGTCACCAAGCAGCCTTCCCCTTAGAACTATTGAGTGGGGAGGAGTTAGATCTCCTTGAAGCCATTGCCACTGACCCAAACCAGCCTAAGACCCCTACTAATTGCTCACAGATTATGGTTAAAAGTAGTCACATTCCCTTCACTGCCCAATCTGTCTCATCAACTATCGAGGCCCAAGATCTAAAAGGTCAAACATCGTAAGTGTCCCCGTTCTCCCTCTTTTATACTGTTATTTAACTCATTTTGAGATCATTTATTCGCTTTGCAAGAAAGATAGGCAGAGTTGATAAAAAAATTCAAAAGCATTTGAAAGAACTGCGGCAAAAGCGCATGGACCAAGGGAACGATGGTTCCGGGCCTCCCCCCCAAAATGCCCAAGGATATCAAATCAGGACAAGAGGGACGGGAATGCATCCTTTGAAAAGCCCAAATCCATTTTTGTGGAAGGAGAGTCTTCTTTAAAGATGATCGAGAGTATCATTTTCCCGACTGACCAAGAAGCCATGAGAGCTTTCTCGCCTGATACCCTAGGGGACCACTTCCATCAGGAAGTAGCAAAGGTGCATTAACCCTCACTTAAAAAATAAATTCAATTATCTTCATTCTCATGATCAAACACACAGATAAATTTATAACTGTTAAATAAAAAACATCTATATAACAAGTTAGGATGTTTGATATGATAGGATATTTGAAACACGTATAAAATATACAGATAAATTTATCTGTCTATTTTAAAAACTCGTAAAGCTTCATGCATGAACAGATCAGATAAATTAATATGTCTTATTTTAAAAACACGTAAACCTTCATGCATAAACAGATAAATTTATCTATGTACCATAACAAACCCAACATCTTCAATAGATAAATTTATCTGTGTTTTGTTATCAAACGTAAATAAATTTATCTATCTACTATAAAAAAACACAACAACATGAACATATGAATTTATCTATTTTACTTCTATCCAGGCCATAACTTTAGGCAATCATTCCATTGTTCGGATGAATGAGTATCATAATGTCTGGAAGGTAGTTGAGAAAAGGGTGCAATCTGCCTCAAATTCTATAAAAATTTTGAAAGAAGAATTGGAGCCACTTAAGTAGGAGAACACCCATATGAAGTTTGAACTAGCTAAATGCAAACAATCCATTAAAGAACTACACAAGGGTAAAAAAGAGATGCTGGCTGAGATGGTAGCTCGCCAGAGGAAGATAGTTGACCTGGAGTTCAAATGCAGGGAGCTGGAATCTCAGAATGCCAAGGGAAGTTAATCACCAACCGCATAGCCAAGGGAAGTTAATCACCAGCTCGCCAGAGGAAGATAGTTGACCTGAAACAGTTAATTACCAACCGCATAGCCGTGCACATGGACTCTACTGTTGTCAGGATGCAGATGACTGAGTAGTGGGACCATGGTTATGAGACACCTTCCATCAACAAGTCCAGGTGGCCTTTCCCGATCAGGACTTTTTGCTCATCCAACCTGAGGAGGAGGATGATGCATCCACAATCGGTGGTTCACCGTCCAAGGATTTTGATGCGGGGCCTTTTGTCTCGCTAGCTGAATCCTAGATCACCTTCTCTATTTGATCTTTTAATCCTTTCAAACATTACTCTATGCATCTAAAACACTTTTATTTTTCCATGGTTGATTGGGAAACACTTTCAAACATTACTCTATGCATCTAAAACACTTTTTGTTTATCTGGCTTTAAGAACACTTGATTAATCTAACAACTGTTGTTTGTAATATTTTTTTTATGTAAATTCATTGTTCTTTTGGTGAAAATACAAAATGCACAGATAAATTTATCTATACATTTGAAAGCACATTTAATATGTACAGATAATTGTATCTGTATCGTTAACAGAATGTAACTATTGTGTCTCAAGATATAAATTTATCTGTGCATGTGAAAGCACATCTAAGTGCGCAGATAAATATATATGTACTATTGTGAAAATAACAAGTAAGGCACAAGTCACTAACAAATAAATATATATCTACTATTATGTAAAGCATAAAGAGGGTCCAAATTATTAACGGATAAATTTATTTGTTAATCTAAACACAATTCATACAAAAGGACAAGTAAATTTATCTGAAGATGATCGAACTATCTAACAGATAAATTTATCTATTAGTTCATACAAAAGGACAAGTAAAGAATAGATAAATTTATCTGTTAAGCTAAACACAATTCATACAAAAGGACAAGTAAATTTATCTGAAGACGATAGAACAAATTTATCTGTTAGTTCATACAAAAAGACAAGTAAAGAACAGATAAATTTATCTCTTGATTGTAAAGCATAAACAATGCTCAAATCCTCAACGGATAAATTTATCTGTACTATTACGATAAAGCATAAATAATGCCCATATCCTCAACAGATAAATTTATCTGTTAAGTTAAATATAATCTTGAAATATATTCTGAACTAATACTACTATAATAATAAGTTTTTTCAAAATTTGGGAGAGACGACCACTCCATACGGCCCCCTTGAGTTTGTTTATGATTGCATTTAGATCTTTTAATATTTCTTGATAAAAAAATCATACTAAAAATAATTCAATGTGATGTCCTTAAGAGTCTAAAAATAATTTTTTTAACGTTAATATACTTTTAAAAATAAAATTTATTACTTTTAAAACATCAAAATAACTTTTAGCTTAACATTTTTATTTTTAAAAAAAATCATAAACAATCAAGTTGCTTCCTCTCTTGATCTCTGCCATTCGTTAGGTGACAGCTGGATGCACCCGGACCGTCCATTGCTTAAAAACCCTAACTTCTCTTCTTATAAATGGAGTAAGAGACAGTTTACTTCCTTTGATCATTTTCTTCGAGGAGACAAACCGACTCAAATCGCTTGGACTGCATTTGGAAGAGCAACAGTCGAAAGATCCAACGGTTGGACAGGTGTGTGAGGCAGAGGCTAGCGTGGCTATAAATCATCTTCCTATTCTTCCTCTTTTTTTTTCAAAAATAGTAGGTTTATATCCTCAGCTTATTTTGTTATGCTCTAAGTTCTAGGTTCTTTCTTTTAATATTATCCAATTTGACACTTCTAAGTTCTAGATCTTTACACTAATCAACTCCTTGCGAGCTTTTTGAATCTCGTCATTGCTTTTACGTTCTTTAATAACTTCTAGGTCTTGATGAAAGGATCTGGAATGCCTGAATCAAGTCCTCATAATTAAAGAAAACAAAAGCAATGATGAGAAGCAAGAAGCTCGCAAGGAGTTAATTAGTGTAAAGAACTAGAACTTAGAAGTATTAAATTGAATAATATTCGAAGAAAGAGCCTATAACTTAGAGCATAACAAAAGAAGATGAGGATATAAATCTACTATTTCTGAAAAAAAAAACAAGAATAGGAACTACATTTGAAGATATCATTTTTTATTTTTTGTATTTACTAGAAAAGGGCTGCACATCACTTGTATATATGTATGTTTGAAAGCATGTATAAAACACACAGATAAATTTATCTGTCTACTTTCTCAGAGAAGTGAAGATTGAGGATTTCCGTATAGACCTCGAAGGGCTTGTTCGGCGAAGTAACTGATGTTCGGAGAAGAAGGAGTATTCATCGTCGAAGCTTGACCATCGATAGCTCGAAACTTGAATTTCATGGCTGATGCAAACACAGATTCGTGGATATAGGGAGAGAGAGAGAGAGAGAGAGGGTTGGGGTTTTTCTGTCCTGGTTTTTATATTCGTGAATATATGGCCATAGTGCCTAGAAACCGTTATTTGTAATATGTACGTTTATCTGTCCACTATAAAATGAAAGGGCCATCATTCCATTCGTAGAAACTATTGTTTGTAATATGTACGTTTATCTTTCCATGGCCATAGCTTGATTAATCTAAAAACTGTTGTTTGTAATATTTTTTGATGTAAATTCGTTATTCTTTGATGTAAATACAAAATGCACAGATAAATTTAACTGTGCATTTGAAAGCACATTTGTTGTATACAGATAAATGTATCTGTATCGTTAACAGAATATAACTGTTGTGTCTCAAGATATAAATTTATTTGTGCATGTGAAAACACATCTAAGTGCACAGGTAAATGTATATGTATTATTGTGAAAATGACAAGTAAGGCACAAGTCACTAACAAATAAATATATATCTACTGTTATGTAAAGCATAAAGAGGGTCCAAATCATTAACAGATAAATATATCTATTAAGCTAAACACAATTCATACAAAATGTTAGATCTAGCCAACCTAAGAGATTGGGTGAATTGGGTCCTTAAAAAAATAATAACAATTTAAAATTTTTTTTCAGAAATCTTTTAATATTGCAATAAGGCAAGATAAGCAAATATGAAATCAATACAAGTATTAAAAGATGAGGGATAGAGAGATAAAACCAGACACCAGAGATTTATAGTGGTTCGGCTTTATCCTAGCCTACGTCCACTCCTCAAGATCTCTCTTGAGTATTTTCACTATTTAGAATACTTCACGGGCATATTCCAAGCCTTTACAATCTTCAAGACTTCACTTGAATGATCTGAATGTTTACGAGCACATTCACAAGCCTATTTCAGCTTCAAGAAAATTCTATGAAAACAAGCCCCTATTTTCTTCTAATCTCTCTTGAACTCTTCTTTGATGAGTTTCACTCACTCACTCAAAGAATAAAGGGTGACTCACCCTTGAATATAATAAATGAAGAGTATTAATGATGAACTCTTACTCTATTTACAAAAATAATTTACAATAAATAAGAAGGTAAAGAGAAATGAGGAACAAGAACTGGAGTTACAGCAATAAATGTGAGCTTAAAATTTTTGAGATTGATTTGAGCAATGTAACAGTAAATGCAAGTCTCCAACATTCTTAAATGCTGAGAAGTAACTCCTTATATAAGTTCTTGGGGTATCATGACCGTTGGAGGTAGGTGGGAGCAATAAATTCAAAAAATTCAGCCGTTGAGATCTGCCGCGATTTGAATCTCTGTCGCAGGTGTCGACACAAATACCTTTGGTGTCGACACAAAGTTTCTAGGGCAGAGTTCTTTAACTAGTTGGGTCGACATGAATTTTCTGAGATGTCGACATAATTTTTGCATTCTACCTTCCAACATTCTGGTGTCGACACATTGAATCTGGTGTCAACTCGTTTGAAAACTTCAACATCCGGAGGAACAATTTTGTGTCAACTTAACTTGCCTTTGGTATCGACACTAATTTCTGCAAGAAGCCTCGGTTCTTTTGTGTCGACACATTTAGTCTCTGGGGTCGACACCAACTTTCTGCAGGCAGGCTTGGGACTTTTGTGTTGACACATATGTGCTTTGGGGTCGACACCAAAATTCTACAGTAACCCTCGGTATTTTTGTGTCGACACATTTGGACTTGGGGTCGACACCAAAAATCCGTAGGAGGTCTCAGTTGTTTTGTGTCGACACTACTTCTACTTGTGTCAACCCAAACTTTTGGATACCAAAAGTGAGGATCACTTTTGTGTCGACACAAATCCTATTTGTCTCGACTCATTTTGAGTCCTTTAGAGCAAAGACTCTTTTGTGTTGACACAAACCTTATTTGTGTCAACACTGAAGTTTTGATACCTGAAGATCAACTTGTAAAGCAGTTAGGGTGTCAAACTATTTGATCAATGGGTGTTGACACACCTGATAAGTTTCAAGTATACTTTGTCTTAAAAGTATTTGACTTAATTTTCAATTAAGATCAATACGAAATATTCTTATTCAAGAATACTTAAGTGTTTGAATCTTTTTGAGATATAAGTCATTTCTTTTTTGCTAAGGTGTCAACTTAATTGTTCAAGATGTGTTAACACTTTCTTTTTGGAAATATAAAATATTATTCATTTAAAACCATTTATTATTAGAAAATGAATTATAAAAATCATTAAAATCAAAATAAAAAGCCATTGGACTATCAATCTCTCCTTTTTTGATGATTACAATCATATTTATATTTTCTAAAAAGCAATTTAAAATATTTTTCAATAAAGATTCTCCCCTTATCGATATGCCTTAAATATTAAAAATAATTATAATAGCTAGGCATACATCAGAGTGAAAGCATACAGTTTTTAACACAATTTGCACAAAAGATCAAGAACCATTCTGAATTTATTCTAATTTGTGCAAAATAGTGAATATGTGCAAAGTGATTTACCTAATCACATTCAATCCATTCAACAAGCATTCATAGGCAAATGAATTAGATATAATGAACATGATATGAAGGCAAAATAACTGTATTAATATTCATCCAAAACGAAAAAATTGTTCAAACATTCACACCATTCAGATCATTCATCCAAGTTAACCAAGAAAATGTAAAAAAAAATATTACAACTTCTTCTTCATTCAAAAACAAAAAAAATGTTTGAAACTCCCCTTTACTTCTTTTCTTCTTCTCTTTCACTCCCCTTGTCTTTTCTACTGTAATTTCTCCCCTTTTTGAATCTTAAAAAAAAAAACTATTGATCGTCCGTGAATTTCTTGAAGTCCTTCTTGGCTTTGGTTTTCTCTTTGCTTGCAGAGGCTCGTTCTTTGGCAGCGCGTGATCGTTCATCCTTAGCTTCACCTGCTACCAGGGCTTCCCATTGAGTTGCCAAAGCTAGGTCGGCTTCTCTTTTCTGTCTTACTGCTTTTTCCTCTTTGGACTCTTTGGGTTTGAACTGTTTGGCCCAAGCTTCTTGAATTCACTTGAGATGACCTTCAACTTTCTAGGAGTTGGCATGCACGGTAGTGACTATGCTTTGACCATACTCTTTGTGCACTTGATGGAGGATTGTCTTGTTGCAAATGATAATGGATGCAATGTTTTCATCCATGGTCTTGCAGAGGGCTCTCCCTGCATCACTAGCGTTTTCTACATGTCGTCTGAGGCTACAATTTGTTTTATCAAGGTTGTAGACACCCCAATTTGACCCCGCTCAATCTTAGGTGGATCCGATGATGAAAACAGGTGGAACAAGTGCTTCAGTTCGATTCTCGGGAAGTGATCCAAGCCTGAAATTTGAACTTTAACCATCAAAAACCTTCAAAACCAATAACTTGTTGTCCAAATAATTCCCAAACCTGGCGATCGCCAACTCCATTGTAGCGACCGCCTATAGAACCTTGTGGAACCTTTTCCAACATGGCGACCGCCAAACTCAATATGGCGACCGCCAACTCACATTGTGGCGGCCGCCAACTCCAAATGGCATGACATGTCTAAAAGCGTGTCAACATCTCATTGGTTGAGAAACTCTATAAATACCGTACCTCTGGTACGTTTTAATGGACAGAAAATTAGTGAGAGATTTAGTGAGAGAAGCCCTGCCGAGTTGCCGAGCAATTTCGAGTCTCGACGCCGAAGCTCTACCGAAATACCACAAGCTGAGTCTCCTAAGTCCTACAACCCTAGTTGGCATCACTACCCGAGGATTGGAGCATTGGAGCACATTTTCCTAATTTGAGGATTCCGTAACAATTCAGGTATTCTGTTTGGATCCCCGATCCTTCTAACTTAATCTTCTCTCTTTTGGAGCGATCGGGTTAACATTTATTTACTTCTTTCAACTACATTCTTGTATTACTTATTAGTTGCTATGTTTGTGTTTAAATTCAAGTTTTAGATTACTTGTTTATTTATTTGCTCATTTATATTAAAGTTTAACTAAAATCATTAAATGGTGCTAATATTTCTAACAATTACAACTTGTTAATGTTGTAAATTGTTATAATCAAAACACTTACATAAAAATAGTTGTAATCATCAATATTACAACCATTTAATTCTAATATTTTATTTTCTTTTTATGTTAACTTAATATTCTAATATTTAATTTTATTTTCTCTTCTTTTAGTTAGCCTAATTTTCTTTCTAACATTTATTTTCTCCTTTCTTTCCTTATAATATTAAGTTTAATGTTCCTTTATTTTCTTAGCTGTGTTATAATATTTTAGCATTTATTTTCTTTCTCGTTTTCTTTTCTTTTAGTTTAAATTTTATTTTTCTTTTAAGTATTAATTAATGTTCTAGCATTAGTATTAATTTAATTTTCCTGCGCTAGCTCTTATTTTTCACTTTCTTTTCTTTTTTTTTTAAAAATAATAGTGTGACTTTCCTTTCTAGTATCTTCTTTTCATTTCTTATTATTAAGCTTTATTTATCATATAATATTCTATCTTATTTCAATGCTAGCTTTATTTTCTTTTCATAGCACCTATTATATTTTTTTTTTCCCTTATTATGTTAAACCCAAAAACTACAAAAAGACTTTTAAGTTAATTATCATCTTTAAATGGCATTATAATTTTCCTATCATTTCTTTTTCTTTCTTCTCTTTTCTTTTGTTTTCCATTTATTTTCATAAAGATGTAAATAGTTAAGTTCTCTTCTAATAGTATTTTCTAACCTTTTCATTTGGCATCTTTTTCTTTTATAAACTTTTTTCTTCATTTTCTTTTTCTTCCTAAATTTTTTTTTTGTTAAAATACCTTTATTTTTGTTTCATTTGTTAGTAGACTTTCTCTCTATTAAAATATAGAATTCTTGCGCATCTTTCATTTTTAGTATTTATCATGTTCATATTTTTCTTTCTAAATGAATGTTTGTAATATGCATGTTTTAGTTATTTTCTTTAAATGCATGTTTAGGGTAGTTTAGGTCATTTTGTAGCAAATCATGTTTAGGTAATTTTAGCATGTTTAGCATATTTTTACTCTTTTATTTGAATCATGCTAGTTTAGGTTTGTTTTAACACTATTGCATGTGAGAGTGTTCCATGTATCATTTAGATAGAAATTGCATGCCATAGGACTTAGGATTTTTTTTTAGACTTATTTGTTTTGGAGTGTTATGTACATATTTTATGTATTTTTTATATTTAATTTTGGATGTTCTCTCTTTGCCTATATTTTTTTTTATTTGCATGCATTTGAGAAATTCTATTAAGGAACTAATGATGATTAGTAGAGGCCAACCTTACGGTTGGGCGAACGGGGTGCCTAACACCTTTCCCGATTCGTACCTTAGCCCCCCGAACCCTCTTTTCTCTGGTTAACGTTTTCAAAGATCAGTAGCCATTTTTTATTTTTCTTAGTTTTTCTCAAAAACTAAGTGGGGACTCCGTTTTTAATAAAAAGAATTTTCAAAATTTGGTTTTCAAGATGTTAAAAGATTTTTCTAAACATTCTTTGATTTTCTTATTTTTGAACCTTTTTTTTTTCAAAATAACCCCAAATTTCAACGCCACAGTATTTTCTGGGGACTGGTTTATAAAATCAAATAAGAGGGCTAGACTTGAAAACATAATTGGTTCTTAATACGTATCTCTCATCTGCATTTTCGCATTCATATGCATTGGTTCTTAATTGTTGGGGAGACGGGCAACCCTTATTGACTGTACGCTATCATAGGTGCAGTAAAAGAGTTCGGGTGTACTGTTTGATCATGTTTTTCATGAGAGGTATATACCCGGCTCTATTCAGAAGGTACCCTTTTTAATTGACCAAAATCGGCCTTTTGTATATAATGAACTTAGAACTCCCCATTAGGTGATGCTGACCCTCGTAGGATTATGTGCTTTCTTTATTGTATGTTTTGATTGCTATTGTTAAGCTTGCTTGTTCAGTTTAAGCTAGTCCTTTTCCCGGATTCAACCTGGGTTTTCTGTTATCTTTTGCTTAGGCTAGCTTTTTCTTCGGATTCTTACTTGAGTTTTGTTTCTCATCACTTTCGGTTTTCCTTACCGTCATCATGACTGTATTTTGTCTTGACTTCTAGGGTGATTTCTCTCTCATACGAGATCTTCTCGGGTCGTTAGTTCTCTTCCCCTTGACATAAGCTCGTTTCTTTCAAACCCTTGTAATATTCGTGAGAATTATTTTTGTACCGTTATGCTGCCTGTTTTTCTTTTTTAGGTCGAATCAGTCCAGTGAGCTTAGCTTTATTTTCTTGCTAGAGTGCTATCCATTTTTACATAAACCTTCCCCCTAATTTTTAATTGATCCCCTTTTCAGCCATCATAGTAGTTTTTGAGTCATCCTGTTGTTATGCTGCCAATGTGAGCCCGGCAGGGGCATTGTTATAGCTTCCATGGTTATTTGCTGGTGATATGTTGTTTTGAAAATTTGAGATATTTGCTATCCGCTGCCAGAATATTTGCCTGAAAAGTTTCTAATACTGGTCATTTCGCTTCTAGAATCCAGGTTTCTCCGTGGGATTACCATTTGGCCAAGAAAAGTACAGTCAATACGTGTCTGGGAAAGATCAGTGACAGAAAGACTTTGTAGAATATCTGAACAGCCGAATGAGTCAGCTAAAATGGCAGAAAATGAGATGAATATAGCAGCCCTAATGAGGGCGATTACTAATATACAGAGAATCGTAGAGCAGCAGACCTAGGCTCAAGTGCAATGTAAGGCACATATTCGGGCAATTTAGGCCTGTATCCCTATTGCGAACGGGCAACCAGATGAGATAAACGAGAATAGAGAAGACTTTTGAAATGACAACCAAGTCCCCGATGGACCACAAGTTGTTCCACCACCCTTACGAAACCCTCGTCAGGTGATAGTTGAGGAAGAAATCACTGCGCAATCTAAAGAATCTGCACTGATTGAGAAAATTGACAGGATGAAAAAGGTCATCAAAAAAGCCAAAGGGGTCGAGGAATACATGCTCGATGTAGGGGGACTCTACCTGTTCCCAGATGCAAAATTGCCAGAAAAATTCAAAATGCCAGACATGAAAAAATTTGACGGAATCGGAGATCCCATAATTCATCTCCAAATGTACGTTGGTACCTTGTCGCCAATGGGGATTGATGACCAGTTAAAGGCTCAACTCTTTCACCGATCTCTTTCTGGGGTAGCCCATAAATGGTTTCTCTCTCTTGTTGTAGCCAAAACCAGAACTTGGGAAGACAGCGCAATGATTTTTATCAACTAGTATAGTTACAACGTCCAACTGGATGCAACTACTCGAGAGCTCGAAACAACCCAACAGGAGAACAGGAAATCTTTTATGGACTTCCTGACCCGATGGAGGGGTATGACCGCTAAGATGACAAATTGACCTTCTAAAAAGGAGCAAGTAAGGATAGTGGTAAAAAACCTACAGTCTCCGTTGAAGCGTTACTTGATCACGCAGCCACTCTCCACATTCGAGCAATTGTTTGATGCCGGGGTTCAGATAGAGAATGCTATCCAGTCTGGGGATATTGAAAAAGTCGAGCCAAACCAGAAACCACCAAGAAGGACCCTCCCTACAACCAACCAAAATCAATCCGCTACTCGCTCGGGCGAGGTGAACCTTCTGAATCCTTCTACCCATCTGATAAATAACCTTCAGCAGTCAGACAATAGCCAACAACAACAAAAGCCCAAAAAGATCTTTACCCCCCTCAATATCTCTTTGTCCACTGCCCCAAATCAACTCGTCGAGAAAGGGTTTCTCAAGCCATTAGACCTCATGCCTGTTCCTGATCCCCTACCGCCAAGGTTCAATGCTTCGTAATACTGCGCCTTTCACCAGGGCTACTGGCACCTAACTAAAAAATCTTTGAGACTCCGGCACGAGATCCAAAATCTCATTGATAACAAGGTGATCCCGCCACCACCCGTCACCCCAAAACCAAATGTCACTACTAACCCACTGCCGAATCATACTAGGCAGGCTGGGATAAATTACATGTCTCTGAGAGAATTGGAGGACCCAAGTCAGCACATCTGCTCAGCATACCTACCCCGCCCTCATGTTTTAATAACTGAGAACCAAACAGTATGTTCATTCATGATGATTAGAGACAGTCGTGACAGGGTGGAAGAATGGAATGATGATGCCTAGGAATGGTATCGACCGATGATCCAAACCTACCAACAAGAGGAGGAACGCAATGAAGAGGATGACTGGCCATTGGATTACCCGACTCGACCTTATGGGTTCGGTCATGTACTTGATGGAATAACCCTTCCCTGACTTTTCAAGGAAGAAATACATGTTGACGACATACAATCCTACTGGCTAGTCAGGGTTGTGTTGAAATCTGATAGGACCGAATGGACCGATTTTTGGGCACTCGTGAATAGCAAGAAATTTTATAGAACTGGGAAGAAATCGATAACACGTGGGCTTTCGAAGATGATCATGAAAGACTAGAAAGGGCAGCCATTAGTGACCAAAATGATTTGTGGGCGTTCGAAAGCCCTCTGCACAAAGTAAGACAGACTGATAATGAGATGCTAGGATTATGGGACCCCGAAGACGGCGTGAAACACCTAACTAGAAGTGGACGACACTTTAAGCCAGCTTAGCTAGGGAAAGGATAGCCAAGTGAAAAAGAGAAGGAGACAGAGCAAGAGGAGGAAGATGATGCCGTATTGAGACATTTGATAAAGACACAAGCCAACATCAGCATTTGGGGGATACTGATGGCCTCGTACAAGCATAGGCAAGCTGTGCTAAAAGTTTTGAACAAAGCCAGCGTGCCGATAGAAGCCACCCCGGAACAATTGATCGGACTGATTCTGCTGACAATTAAATCAAAAGTCATTTCCTTTTCTGATAAGAATTTACCCGCTGAAGGAAAAAGTCACAACAAGCCACTCCGCGTCACTGTCAAGTGCTTGGAAAAATGGGTCCCAGTAACCCTCATCGATAATGGGTTCGCCTTGAATGTTTGCCCATTGAGAACAACCATCTGCTTGGGGATGAGGCCCAACCAATTTACTCCCTACAATCAAGGAGTTCGGGCCTACGACAACACTAGAAGGGATGTACTGGGACTGGCGTCATTCGCCGTTTTAGTGGGACCTTTGGAAACGTCAGTAGAGTTTCACATGCTAGACGTACCAGCTTCCTTCAATTTGCTGTTGGGAAGGCCGTGGCTACATGACCTGAATGTTCAGGCAGTGCCGTATACTCTTCACCAAAAACTAAAATTGATAAAGGATTGGGCAATTTTGACCATTCATTGAGAGGACAGTATTCACCCTCCGAAAGGAGGAAATAGCACAACTCTGCTAGAAGTCCAACATAGTGAAGATGAAGCGTTGCTCAGTGGTTTTTGGTTTGATGAAGTACAGGCTGTTCAGACGCCGATGAATGAGGAAGAAAGATATGTCAACCCGAAGGCTGTAACCATGATGAGAAAAATGTCCTTTTTCCCCGGTATGGGATTGGGATGTAAACTGCAGGGAATCTCGGAACCCATTCAGGTATTGCCAACTTCGCACCATTTTGGTCTTGGGTATGAACCGACGGAAGAAGATCTGGAAAGGCCTAGAAGGAAACGGAAGGCCAATTATTCTGGAACACTCAATGGATACTTCGTCAAAAAAGGGGAGGATTTCCCGTATTGTGGCTTTTCAGAACCGTGGATTGACGAAGAAACCAATCAAAAGCTACCTGGGTTGGAGATCTTTTTCAGCCACCAGTTGTCCGACACAGAGGAGGAAGAAACAATGGAAGGAGAGAAGAAAGAAAAGAAAGTTCAGAAAGAGGATTGGGCTGACAAACTCGACCGTACCGACCTGGGAATGCTGTTCCACGAGAAGATGACTCAGCTACACATAACTAAATCAAACTGTTACATGATGGGTTTCAGCGCACCGGCCGACTATACCCAGCTCATTGTTGGCGCCGCCACAAAGGAAGTAAAGAACTGAACCGTTGAGTCTGATGATGTGCACTTTGTTTGTCCCGAGTCTGGGATCGAGTTTGAGTCTGTAATTGAGGGCACATCTGTTGGTGCTTTCCTTTCTTCTTTTGCTATCGAGTTTGTAATCCTCGCTGTTTTTAATGAAATAAACAAAATTTATAGTTACTCTGCTTTGTTTGATTTATTTCATACACTTTCGGACGATTTTGAATTTGACGGGAATATCTCCAGAGAAGTAAAACTTTTAATAAAAAGAGAAGAAGAAATACATGCCCAACCAATAATTGAAAAAACTTTTTCAATAAATCTGGGTAATGAAAATAATCCGTAAAATGTTTAAATTGGTTCTTCTTTATCCTTAGCTGAACAATAACAGTTAATAACTTTATTAAAAGAATTCAAAGATGTGTTTGTATGGTCTTATGAGAATATGCCCGAAATTGATCCCGACATCATCCAACACCATATCCCTCTATACCCCGATACTAAATCGGTCAAACAAAAATTAAGTCACATCCGACCAGAATGGGCTTTGAAAATCAAAGAAGAAGTTGCCAAACAGATCAACGCTGGATTCCTAATGGTAACTGTGTATCCAAAGTGGGTAGCCAATACAGTGCCAGTTTTAAAGAAGGACGGTTGTATCCGGGTCTGCGTGGATTTTCAGGATCTCAACAAGGCTAGCCCAAAAAATGATTTTTCGTTGCCACACATCGATGTCTTGGTGGACAATATAGCGGGGCATGCTTTGCTATCATTTATGGACGGTTTTTTCAGGTGCAACCAGATTCTGATGGATCCCAAAGATAGAGAAAAGACGACATTCACGACGCCCTGGGGCACCTATTGTTATCGTGTGATGCCATTCGGTCTAAAGAATACAGGAGTAACCTATCAAAGGCCTGCTACTACTTTACTACATGACATGATACACTAGGAGGTCAAAGTGTACGTGGATAATATGATAGCCAAGTCTAAGGATCGGGATGGCCACATCATAGCACTGCGAAAGTTCTTTGAAAGAATTTGAAAGTACAAAATGCGGCTCAACTCACAAATGTGTGCCTTCGGAGTCACTGCCAAAAAAATGCTCGGATTCATGATCACTCAAAGAGGCATTGAAGTCGATCATTCAAAAATTAAAGCAATTTTGGAAATGCCTCCTTCAAGGACCGAGCGAGAAGTTAGGAGTTTTCTAGGGAAGATCCAATTTATCAGTCGCTTCATCGCTAAATTGATAACTACTTGTGAGCCGTTCTTCCTTCTATTGAAGAAATGAGTTGAATTTGAATGGGATCAGCAATGCCAAGACGCATTTGATGCCGTACGACAGTACCTACAAAATTCTCCTATTCTGGCTCCTCTCTAACCTGACAGGCCACTAATCCTCAATTTGTCAGTGACCGATTCAGCTATGGAATGTATATTGGCACAAGAAGGTGAAATCAGAATAGAAAAGGCTGTCTATTACTTAAGCGTGAAGATGACCGGGTTAGAAATACGGTACACGCCATTGGAGAAGACATGCTGGGCCTTGGTTTGGGCTTCCCGAAAACTAAGACATTACATGCTGGCTTTCACAGTGAACATCATCTCTCGAATGGACCCATTGAAGTATCTATTTCAAAAGCCAGCACTGACAGGAAGGCCAGCCCGATGGTTACTGTTACTATCCAAGTTTGATCTCCAATATGTCACCCGAAAGTCAGTCAAAGGCAGAGCAGTGGCAAAATTTCTGGCCGACCAACCAGCTGAAGGGGATGAAGACACGGAATTCCAGTTTCCCAACGAACAGCTAATGAAAGTTGGGGATGATAGATGGACTCTATATTTTGATGGCGCATCCAATCAATATGGCTATGGAATAGGAGTCCTTCTTGTCACCCCCGTTGATTCGCATGTTCTGTTGTCCTTAAAACTCAATTTCAAAGTCACCAACAATCAGGCTGAGTATGAAGCATGTTTAGCAGGATTGGAGGCAGCCTTAGAATTAGGGGCAAGGAAACTAGAAGTCATTGGAGACTCAGCACTGGTAGTTTCGCAAGTAAGAGGAGAATGGAAGGTCAGGGATGTAACCTTAATTCTCTACCATCATGAACTGGAGAAGCTGATACCGTGCTTTGAATCAGTAATCTTTACCCATATACTGAGACTACAGAAAAAATTTGCCAATGCACTAGCCACCCTAGCATCCATGATTGATATACCACCCGGAGTGCGGATGAGACCTTTGATAATAGAGCAGAAAAGAAAGCCGGCATATGAGATGACAGCCGCTATCGAAGAAAGCACTGACAGACTCCCATGGCATTTTGACATTTAAAATTTCATAGAGAAAGGAGAATATCCCAAGTTTGCCAACAAAAAGGATAAAAGGGCAATACGACAATTATCTGCGCAGTTTGTCATTTGTCATGGGAGACTGTACAAACGAGGACATTCTGGGGTCAACAAGCTGTGTGTAAACATAGAAGAGAGCTAAGAACTGATGAAAGAGATATATGCGGGAGTCTGTGGGCCACACATGAACAAAAATATGCTAGCTAAGAAAAGACTACGACATGGATACTTTTGGATGACGATAGAGACGGATTGTATACAGTTTGTGCGGAGGTGTCATAAGTGTCAGATTCACACAAACCTCATGCACGTTCCCCCGTCTCAGCTGTATAATCTAACGTCACCATGGCCGTTCTCAGTATGGGGCATCGACGTGATTGACAGAATAACACCGAAGGCTTCTAACGGACACGAATTTATCTTAGTGGCCATTTACTATTTCACCAAGTGGGTGGAAGCTGTTTCCTACTTAGTATTGAAAGCCTCCCATGTTGCCAAATTCATCAAGCAAAATATCATTTGTCAATACGGAGTTCTCCACGAGGTCATCTCAGATAATGGCTCACACTTCCAAGGGGAAGTTCTGGATCTTTTCGAGGAATATCAGATAGCGGCTCATAAGTCCTCGCCATATCGGCCGCAAACCAACAGAGCAGTCGAGGCAGCAAATAAAAACATCAAGAAAATTATGCAAAAGACAATCAACTCACACAAAGATTGGCCAGAGCATCTACTGTTTGCACTTTGGGGGTACCGAACGTCAATCAGAACTTCAACTGGAATTACGCCATACTTTTTAGTGTATGGGATGGAAACTGTTCTTTCCATTGAGGTGGAAATCTCTTCACTAAGAGTGATGGCCGATGCTAGTATTTCAGAAGTAGAATGGCAGATGAACCGAATGGAGGAGTTGCTCTTGTTTGATGAAAGAAGGCTGCAAGCTCTATTTCATGTACAAGGTTACCAAATGAGGATAGCTTGAGCATTCAACAAGAAGGTCAAGACCCGAGACCTTAGAGAACGTGATCTGGTTCTTAAGGAAATTAGAGCTCCTATCTTCGACCCGAGGGGCAAATTTAAACCAAATTGGTCTAGACCGTTTCTCATCAAAACTATCATGACCGGTGGTGTAGTCATAATCATGGGTTTGGATGGCAATGTATTCTCCATCCAAGTTAACCTTGATCAACTCAAAAAGTACTATCCTTGAGGTAAAAATAAAGACAAAATAAAAGCTTACTGAGTTGAAAATTGAAAATGCGACTCACGCAAAAGTTATAGCAGCCCGCAAAGTCAAAAATTTGAAAGGGCAACCTGGGCAAAAGTCAGGGCACTACAAAAGGAGAGTGTTAATACTCGAGTGAAAACCAAGCTCGAACTATGTTATGGTATGATTCCATCTTTTTGGGATACGTAGGCAACTTCTTTTAAAGGAGTCCGATCACTTTCTTTGTCTTTGACCATCTTAAATATGAATAAAACCAATGTAAATTAATCCCTGAATTTTAATAATAAAGTTATTAAAACTTTGGATAAATTTAAACCATCTTAAACATAAAGTGGGAATTCGTCATTACTTCGATCAAAATTACAAAGTTTTGAATAAAAAAAGAGGGCACACGGGTCCCAAACTCTACAAATAAAAAAGAAAGCTGTGAAATTTTTTAAAATAAAGCAGAGATCCTCAAACTCTTCTCCTTTTCGTTGCTTGTTTCCCCTCTTCTCTATCTTTCTTTTCCCTATCTTGTGTCAACTATGTCTTGTATTCAGCAGAAATATCGGGGCACTGCAACTCGTGCATCTCCATCAATGAGCGAGATGGCCAGGCATCCCGATACTGTGCTAGAAAAGGAGCCCGCAGTGCAGAGAAAAACAAATGGCCTCGAATACCGGGAAATATGATCTGACTTTGCCCGAACTATCGCATGATCTGATGAGGGTAGTAGAAAGGAGTCTGACACAGACCAACAAGCAGCACACCAGGATGATCCACAGTGGTCAGAGTCATAGCAGGAATCCGCCACCAAGGGCATTGCCAGGTAATGTCTGAACCAGTCAGAGAAGAAAGATATTGTCGCCAAGATGCCTCAGTGTCACATATTTGATAACGCGGGCGGTAAAGGAAAGCAACGACGTTGTGCTTGTCAATGGGAGGCTTTTCACAAGTTTTACCTTTTCCATCAGCCAGATCTGTAACAAGGGTTAGAATAGTAAGAGAAAAGCTTTACAGTATGACAGAAAAATTGATACAAAGGAAGATGTTAAGCTCACCTGGAGAAGTAAAGGGATTCCAACAAAGGTGGTGGTCTCGCCGCGGTGAACAATGTCCAAGCCCAGCATTGTTTCGGCCAGAACCAGGGGCACAAAGTTCTTTCCCGTCCACATTTGGCCCGCAATGTCAACCATGGCACAACTAACCCGCCCGACAGAAGGGACAAGAAGATACTGGGCGAGAAGGCAGAAGCAAAGTGCGTAATGACGATGCAGCTGACAGCCGATATCACTGAGGTCACCAGTAGGATGAAACCTCTCAATAAGCCACGGGATGTCAAGACAGTCGCCCGAGGTTAGAAGATAAGCCTCCATCCTGGAAATGCTATAAAATTGCATCACTTGCTGCCGAACCGAGAGAAAAAGGGTAGGAACGACGACAGAACTACGGGGAGACGAGTCCAAAATGGCAGCGAACTCCTCCATAGTGGGGCAGAGTTCTTCGAGGCCAAATCGAAAGACTTGGGACTGTGGATCCTATAGTTGAACGGCGGCCTTCAACAATGATTCGTCGATCTGCACGGCCATGAGATGAAATAAAAAGTTGATTCCAAAAGAAGCAAAGTTCAGACGCTCGATGTGGGAGAATGCCTCAATCCATGATGAGAGTGGGTTAGCCATTTGAGTGTAATCAACAGAAAAGGGAGCCTCTTGGGCTAAGTTTATAAGGCAGGAAAGGGCGAAAACCAACAATTTGGTGAAAGTCACATCCATTGTGGCAGCCGCCACCTTGTACTTGGTGACCGCTAACTTTAAAACGCATAATACAGTTACATCATCGCTTTGACCAGGCGGCCGCCAGGTTAGAGATGGCAACCGTCATGTTTGAGGTGGCGACCGCCATGTTAAAAGGGTTCTATAGAAGCGGCCGCCGTGTTGAAATATGAAGAGAATATTCAGTTGGCAGTTTTTGTGGCTCTTGTAAAGTGTTGACATTCGTATTGTACATACAAGATAGTTTGAGCAGTAAAGAAGAGAAAATCACATGACAGATGAACATAAAATAGTAAAATGGCACGAAAGCCCAAAAATACAATACAGTGCATCAGAAAATAAACTGGGGCACCCAGGCCCAATAACCAACAAAACTGGGGCACGCAGGCCCATGGATCAAGTAAATGTATAAAAGTGTGTCAAGCCGGGGCACGCAGGCCCATCAAAAGTAATGTGTGAGAAAATAAACAAAACTGGGAGAGGGAAAGCTCTCTCTCTCTCTCATGTATGCCTCGGGCGGACTTGACGAGAGGGGTCAGCCTCCTCCGTACTGTCATCCTCAAAGAGCCGGTCGAAGTCATCACCATCATCGCTGTCAGAAGAGGAAATAACTCTGGATCGGCTTCAAGCAGATGAGATCGACCCCTCGAAACGGGCCCGAGAAGATGCCCGGGAGCCACGGCCTCTAATCGGGGCTGGGGTAGGAGGCCCAACTGGAGCCTGTGGAGGCACTACGCTGGCAACCGGTGCTGGAGTCTGTTAAAAGAAAAGCAAGACTCGAAGAAAGAATAAAGGCAGAAAAATGTAGAAAAATTGAAAAGAACACATGAGCTACTTACAACGGCTACTGGCGTGAAAGCAATGCCGGCCGCTCGCATCGAGGTGTCCATCTGCCGGACCATCACTCTCAGGCCGGTGACCATTAGCATCGTTTGGTCCACCCATGCCCGATTAAACTACAGAAAGAAAAAGAAGAAGTCAGGCAGACAAATGAAGCAAAAAATGAAAGGAAGGAGTTAGAAAAAGGAAATACCTGGCCAATCTCAGCTCTAAACTCAGAAACTGGCAGGATGGAACAGGAAGGGAGAGAGGGAAGCCATAGGCCACGGTCTGGATCTCCCAAGGGATCTCCGGACCTATCAATCCTCTAGCTCTAGCTCCGGGGGCAGTAGCTCCAGTAGCTCCAGTAACAGCGGCAGCTCCCACTCCAGCATCAGCACCAGCATCAGCAACCTCTGGTGCCTATCCTCTCCTCCTATGGTCAGGACCAGCTGGGCCAGGACCTAGGGGACCCATCAGGTGCGCCCGTGCCCAGGTTGTGTAATCCCCCTCCGCCACCAGTAGCTCTGACACGGGAGTTCCCACCATCTCTAGCAGCAAGTCGACGCGGCCTATGTGATTAGTCTGACGCTTACAGGCTGGAGGAACCACCAGTATCCTGAAGTGATCAAGATCGAGCGACTGACAGACCACTCGCTCGCCGAGATAATACTCCCTACCAAATGGGCCCTCCAGCAGGATCCGCCTAGAGGCGATATCCCTGTTGTGCATCAAATCTACGCCGGCCCGATCCTCAGCTCCTCGCCAGACATTCCACTGAACCTGCAGTAATTCAAAGAATAGCGCAAACAGACAACAGTAAGAAGTGCATACAGTACAGTATGGTGGTCAGTGTACAAAATACAGTGATCAGTGTGCAGAATAAAAGCGTACAGTGCAGTGAGCAACCATAAATGAAGATGCAATGCGGTAGACACAGTAAAATGATACTTGGTCAGGGGTCAGCCAGTCCAGTGAGACTCGAAAGCGATCTATGTCTTTTCCTCCAGCCTTCTACCCCTTTAGCCCACGGGACTACCGGGCTGCTCGGGGAATAACCAGAGGGTCTGTCGCGGAGTTCGCCGGGACATAAAGCCCGAGGAAAGTCCACAGCTGCAATAAAGAATGCGTTAATCAGTAAATAATGGATAACAGGAGAATAGAAATGAATGAAAGAATACGGAAAATAAATCATACCTCCCAAACCCTCAAGTATCCCCCAATGCTATGCTCATGAGGGAACCAGGTCAGCGTCCACATGAATCCATAAAGGGTGGCCAGAGCAGCTCCTCCCCAGTTGAATGAGGCAACCCGGTCCAAATGAGCAAGGGCGCCAAGGTAATGCAGATGAATGGTATTCTCCTTGTTCAAAAATAAGGAGGTACCAAACATATACATCAAAAAACCCTGAGCGACCCACTCAAAGTGGCAGGGCTCAAAGAAGTGAAAGTGGCAAAAACACTCGAAGAACCAAGTGTATCAAACCCGGTCTCTGTACATCTGACTGGGAACGGCTCCAAGAAAATATAGCAGCGCATCAGTGGAGCGGCCGACGATCGGATCAAATGGAATATGCACCCCTCCAATTCGTATACCGGTGATCAGTGCGAAGTTAAGAGGCGTCAAGGTAGCCTCCAAGGTGGTAAAATGGAAGGTATTGGTGGTATCCCACCACCGCTCAGCTAAGGCCGTCAGCCAGACTCGGTCATTACTTGTCCTACTCAGCAGGGGTATGAATTGAGCAAAGCTGGAGGCAACAATAATGGCCCGACTAGATGCAGGGAGGGCGTCATACCACTTCAATACCTCTCCGGAGGCATAACCTCCGAAACCTCTAACTTAGCGGCCAGCCTGAAAAGAAGAAAACAAGCAAGAGATATATAAATTATAGATCAAACAAGCAAAGTGCAGAAAATGTCTGAAAGCTAACCTTAGGTTCGTGTGTAAGTGACGACCCTTCTGTTCTTTCAAAAGCCCTAAAAAAAGACTAAGGATCCTAACCCTAGGTCCGTGTGTAAGTGACGACCTTTCGGTTCTTTCAGAAGTTCTAGAAAAAGACTTGGCACCCCAACCCTAGGTTTGTATGTATGTGACGACCCTTCGGTTCTCTCAAAAGCCCTAGAAAAAGACTACACACCCAAACCCTAGGTTCGTGTGTATGTGACAACCCTTTAGTTCTTTTAAGCCCTGATAAATCAGGCAAAATCCCTAACCCTAGGTTTGTGTGTATGTGACGACCCTTCTGTTCTTTTAAACCCTGATAAATCAGGCAAAATTCTTAACCCTAGGTTCGTGTGTATGTGATGACCCTTCGGTTCTCTCAAAAGCCATGATAAATCAGGCAAAATTATCCTACCCTAGGTTCGTGTGTATGTAACGACCTTTCGGTTCTCTCAAGTCCTGATAAATCAGGCAAAATCTCTAACCCTAGATTCGTGTATATGTAACGACCCTCCGGTTCTTTTAAACTCTAGAAAAGACTAGGAACCTTGAGCCATGGTACGCCAGACAGATCTCTATCTTTTGTGTTAAAGTAAAAATAATTATAAAAAAAGACAACAAAAAGAATCAAAAAAAAAAGATAGAGAAGAAAGTAAAGAAAATCTCCCCTTTCATTGTTAGTATTTTGCCTATTTTGTCCTAATTTTCTTTAATTTTTAGAATTTTTATAAGAATTATCTCAAATTTGTTTCTCATTGTCTATGATTTTTTTAAAATTTCTAGAATTATCTCAAAATTGTTGTTCAATTTTTATGATTTTCAAAAAAATTTCTTAATTTTCTAGGATTTTTTAAAATATTTTAGGATTTTCTAAAATTTGCCCCAAGTTTCTACAATTTTCCTTGATTTTCTAAAATTTTTCAAAATTTTCTAAAAATTTTCTAGAATTTTTCTATAAAAAAAAAGAAGCTTCTAAAAATTTTCCTCAGTTTTATTAAAATTTACCCCAATTTTCCAAAATTTTTGAATGATTCCTTTTAAGAATTTTGGAACAAATTTTCAAAAATTGTTATAAAATTTTCTTATTTTTCTAAGATCTTTGAAAATCTTTCTAAAAAAAAAATTCATGTTTTTCTTTTTTATTAAACTTTTGAAAAACACTTCATAAGTTTAGAAAGTTTGCCCTAAATTTTAGAATTTTTAGCAACATTACTTCTAAATTTTTTATAATTTCTGATAAAATTCTTTATATCCCAATTTCAACCAATTTGATTTTTATCAATCTCTTAGTTTTATGTTTTTCCTAAAAAAATTAAAATAAAAAATTTTCAAACCCTTTAGTTTTGTGATAAAATAAATTGCATCTTTTATTATTTGTTCAAAATCCTAGTGCCCCTACTGTTTTAATCTCCATTGCAAGGGTCCTTAAACTAAGATATCAGCATCACACCATCATCAAAATTGATCATCATATCAAAACACATCATCATCATCATATGGGGGATCCCAGGCATGCGTCTACATTTGATAAATCATATTTTGGTATTTAAAATAGTAAGGATAGGGTACCTACCGAGGGTCTCTTACGAGAGATATGGTGGTCAGGCTCCCGGAGAAGAACGTCAACAGCAACCGCATCAGCAGGAGGCTCGTAGCGTCTCATCCCGCAGTATACAATGCGGTGAGGAACCGGATCATAAGTGTGCGGGTCAAAAGGTGCAAGATCACCCTCTCAAGCGTCTGGATCTAGAAAATCAGCCATCTCAGCCTCTGCAGTAGCATCTACAGCCGCCTGTGCCTTAGCAGCTACCCGGGCCTCCTCCTCGGCTGTCTGACAAGAGACACGCTCTGCCTCAAAAAGAAGAGCATCCATCGCAGGCTCGGCTGCGTAGCAGTGACCCCGCTGGCAGGGAGACTGGTGGTCGTATCCCTGAGTGTCCCTATGGAGGAGCTCTCAGCAGCAGAGGGACCTCGTCGTGCCCCCAAGTCATCGTCTCCCTGGCCTGAGCCGGCCATGAAAAGGAACGGAAGCACAAAAAGCAGCGTAAACATCTCGTATCAAAGAGGAGTAGGGAGAAAGCAAGAAAGAATGTGGAAGCAAGGAGAGAGAGTGAAGATGTGAAGAATGAGCCTGGCCTGCTCGCCTCAATGACTATATGCACGCTCGGAGTTGGCGGTCGCCAACTTGCATTGTAGCGACCGCCAAGTTCCTCAAGATACACATGGCGGTCACCATATTGAAAGGATTTTTACCCAGCAGCCGCCATGTTAGAAGGATTTCGTCCTGGCGATCGCCAGGTTGCCCAAAATCACATCATGTCAATTTTGCATAATGGCGTTCTGGGTTTCCTCGAGGTGCCGTTTGGGCATTTTTTTTTATGTATGATTATTGTATCTTCTTTTAATTGTAGGTGTTTTTTTTATTGTTGTGAGCATTTTGTTAATAAAAATAATTTTCAAAAATACATTTTCTTTATCACATGTTATTTTGTTCATATTAACTCCGTATATATTATTTTATGTGCATTTTCAAAAATATTTTGTTAAGCAAATAATAATTTTCACAACTTTTATTTCTCTAAATTTCTTATTTTGTGGGTTTTTTTCAGAATATTTGTGTTATTATTTTTCTCCGATAAATTTAATTTAAAGCCGTAACTAGGTTTTTGATTATTTTTATCTCACGTCTCATTTCAAATTTTTTAGATCTTAACTCGACCTATTAATTCGTGATTTTCATTTCCATAAATTTAATTTTAAGCCGTAACTAGGCTTTTAATTATTTTTATCTCATATCTCGTTTCGAATTTTTAGGTTTTAACTCGACCTATTAATTCGTAATTTTCATTTCGATAAATTTAATTTTAAGCCGTAACTAGGCTTTTAATTATTTTTATCTCATACTTCGTTTTAATTTTTTTTCGGTCTTAACTCGACCTATTAATTCGTGATTTTCTCCCTGTAAAATTAACTCTAAGTCATAAAATCTGACTTGTAGTTATTTTTTTATCCCACTTCCATCCTGGAATTTTGAGGTCTTAACTCGACTGATCAATTTATGATTGCTTTTTCGGTTAAAATAATTTCTTGGATCTTAACTCGATCCTTTTAATTATTTTATCCCCAATCGAGTTCTTAGATCTTAACTTGATCTTTGACTTGTTTGCACTCCCTTTTGATCTTAACTCGAACTTTAGGATTTGTTCGATTACACCAGCATCTGCATCATGTTAACATCTATATCATGCTACATTTTGCATTATATCTTGTATCTTTGCATTTTGCCCCAGAAACTACGTTTTGGTCTGATCCCTAGCAAAAGGGGTTCGTAGGCAACTCGATAAAAGTTCGAGTACGACAACCATCATATGTATGCTTGTGTGTTTGTGGCCTAAGATTGATGGTTCGATCAAATAGTTGTTGTCTCTGGATCTTTGATATAACTTGTATCACGCGTTACTATACAAGTCATATCAAATAGGGGCAACTGTAGACACCCTAATTTGACTCCACTCAATCTTAGGTGGATTCGTTGATGAAAACAGGTGGAACAAGTGTTTCAGTTCTATCCTCGGGAAGTGATCCAAGCCCAAAATTTGAACTTTAATCATAAAAAACCTTCAAAATCAATAACTTGTTGTCCAAACAATTCCCAAACTCCATTGTAGCGACCGCCTATGGAACCTTGTGGAACCTTTTCCAACATGGCGACCGCCAAACTCAATATGGCAGCCCTACCGAGTTGCCGAGCAATTCTAAACCTCGACGCCGAAGCTCTACCGAAATACAGCAAGCCAAGTCTCCGAAGTCCTACAACCCTAGTTGGGATTACTACCCGAGGATTAGAGCATTGGAGCACATTTTTGCAATTTGAGGATTCCGTAACAATCTAGGTATTCCGTTTGGATTCTCGATCTTTCTAGCTCCATATTCTCTCTTTTGGAGCGATCAGGTTAATATTTACTTACTTTTTTCAACTACATTCTTGCATTACTTATTAGTTGATATGCTTGTGTTTAAATTCAAGTTTTAGATTACTTGTTTATTTATTTGCTCATTTATATTAAAGTTTAACTAAAATCATTAAATAGTAATAATATTTCTAGCAATTACAACTTGTTAATGTTGTAAATTGTTATAATCAAAACACTTATATAAAAATAGTTGTAATCATCAATATTACACCCACTTAATTCTAATATTTCATTTCATTTCTTTTTATGTTAACTTAATGTTCTAATATTTAATTTTATTTTCTCTTTTTTTAGTTAGCATAATTTTCTTTTAATTAGCCTAATTTTCTTTCCTAACATTTATTTTCTCATTTCTTTTCTTATAATATTAAGTTTAATGTTCATTTATTTTCTTAACTTTGTTCTAATATTCTAGTATTCATTTTCTTTCTCGTTTTCTTTTCTTTTAATTTAAAGTCCATTTTTCTTTTAAGTATTAGTTAATGTTCTAGCAATAGTATTAATTTAATTTTCCTTTGCTAGCTCTTATTTTTCATTTTTTTTTCTTTTCTTTTTTTTTAAACAATAGTGTGACTTTTCTTTCTAGTATTTTTTTTTTCATTTCTTATTATTGAGCTTTATTTCCCATATAATGTTTTATCTTATTTCAATATTAGCTTTATTTTCTTTTTATAGCACCTATTATATTTTTCTTTTCTCTTATTATGTTAAACCAAAAAACTACAAAAAAAAAATTTAAGTTAATTATCATCTTTAAATGGCATTATAATTTTCCTATCATTTCTTTTTCTTTCTTCTCTTTTCTTTTCTTTTTCATTTATTTTCATAAAAATATAAATAGCTAGGTGCTCTTTTAATAGTATTTTCTAACCTTTTCATTTGGTATCTTTTTCTTTGCAAACTTTTTTTTGTTAAATTTCCTTTATTTTTATTTCATTTGTTAATAGACTTTCTCTCTCTCTTAAAATATAGAATTATTGCGCATCTTTCATTTTTAGTATTTATCATGTTCATATTTTTTTCTTTCTAAATGAATGTTTATGATATGTATGTTTTAGTTATTTTTTTTAAATGCATGTTTAGGGTAGTTTAGGTCATTTTGTAGCAAATCATGTTTAGATAATTTTAGTATCTTTAGCCTATTTTTACTATTTTATTTGAATCATGCTAGTTTAGGTTTGTTTTAATATTATTGCATGTGTGAGTGTTCCATGTATCATTTAGATAGAAATTGCATGCCATGGGACTTATAATTTTTTTTTTAACACTTATTTGTTTTGGAGTGTTATGTACATATTTTATGTATTTTTTATATTTAATTTTGGATGTTCTCTTTTTGCCTATATTTTCTTTATTTGCAAGTATTTGAGAAATTCTATTAAAGAACTAATGATGATTGGTAGAGGCCAACCTTACGGTTGGACAAACGGGGTGTCTAACACATTTCTCGATTCGTACCTTAGCCCCCGAACCCTCTTTTCTTTGATTAACGTTTTCAAAGATCAGTAGCCATTTTTTGTTTTTCTTAGTTTTTCTCAAAAACTAAGTGGCGACTCCGTTTTTAATAAAAAGAATTTTCAAATTTTGATTTTCAAGGTGTTTAAAATATTTTCAAAACATCTTTGACTTACCTTATTTTTGACCCCTAAATTCTAACGCCACAAAGGTGTTTTATCTTTTCAGAGAGAGCAGAAATAGTATGATGTAGGTCAAAGAAATCTTGGTCTACTTTAGCCTAGAAGAGAGTGACTTTGGAAGATAAGGAGTTGATTGAGGAAAGAACTTCTGAGATGTCCACTTGGACTGGAATAGATGATAATGATGCAGCAACAGGGGAAACATGGGTAGATGAGGTGTAAGGAGGAGCAGAGTGAGAAGGACCATAAGTATCAAAAGATTCATGAAAAACATGATGGGAAGGAGGAGAATCAAGGTCTATGGGGATGGAGGAAACGTTTCTAGGAGCTTGTGGAGGAGGAGATCCAGTAGATGCGGGGGTATCTCTACAAGTGGTAGTCCACACACCATTCACACATGCAATTTGCATATGCTTTAAAGACGACTTGCCATATAGATCATTCTTAGAAAAGGCAATGGCCTTTTCCTCAGAAAGATTGCTCTTAAAGTGTTGAAACACTTTGGTGAGATACATCTCATGAGGGAGAGAGTTTTTCTTGCCATGGGAGTGAAGCATGTGAGAAATGAACAAAAAGCCTAGGTCTAGCTTTTGTGATTCAAGAATACACCACAATATGAAAATGTGCATGTATGAGACATCACCAAATTTTCCCATATGAGGAAGAAAATTATGGTTGACCATATGATGAAGAATGCGCATTTCTGGCTTAAGGTTGTTGGCCTTTAAAGGCTTGGTTGGGTTGATTTCATCATTTTCAAAAATGTTTTTCACGGATTCAGCCAAAGAAAAGCCTTCCACCTCAATAGGTTTTTGGCTGTGATAAACACAAATATCACCAGGGAGAATGTCTAAGATTTCATTCAGTGAGGAGGGAGAAAGAACAATATCTTTACCATTCACCTAAGTGGTGATGGTTGTGGTTAGAATCAGTGAGATGTGCATGTGAGCATAGAAGGATTTGACTAAGGTGGGATAGTGCAGTTCTTTGATTTGTAAAAGCCTTTCCCACTCAAGGCTTAAGAAGAGGTCCTTAAACCTCATTTTGATGGAGTCAAAGAATTCAAAATCTATAGAACGACCGGGGCAGATTTTTTGATTTGCAAACGAAGAAAAATAAAGTTGATTAGATTTAGAGGATTATAAGGAGATTACCTCAGAAGAGGCAACATTCTCTGGAACGGAGGTTGTCGCTGTCGCCGTCATACTCCTCGCCTTGGTCATCTTCTTCCGTTTCAACGTCTTAGGGCTTGAAGGCGAGCCCTCTTCAGTTCGCTTTGATCATTTACCCATCGTCTTTGGTGGTATTTTGATGGATTTGGATTTGGATTTGAGACAGAGATCAGGGGTCGACTCGGGGTTTGAAGAAGAGAAGACGGGAGATGAACCATTTATAAGGAGGGAGAGCGAGAAACGAAATGACGTTTCAGAACTAACGCCTCTTTTATAGGCATAACGATCTGTGTCGACAAAAATTGAATTTGGTGTCGACATGATTCGTATCGTGTGTGGGTATAGAAGACAGGAATAGGTGTCGACACATTTTTCAAATGGTGTCGACGCATTCGGCCATTTGGGTCGACACGATTAAGATTTGTGTCGACACAAATTTACCGAGAGTCAGGAAAACTATTGGTGTCGACACTGAATAGAATGGGGTCGACACTTTTGTTCATAGTGCCACTTCTATCCGGTTTTGTGTCGACACTTTTTCAAGTTGTGTTGACACATTTTTACATTCAAGAAAGAAACAACAGGCATTTTGAAATGCAATAAAAGACATGGTTCGTATGACATATAAATCATCAATTTAGAGCACAAAACATACCAAGTTCTCTTCTAATATAGCATATTCTTTCTTCATTTAATGGTTTTGTAAAAATGTCAGCCAATTGAAAATCTGTGCCTATAAATTCAAGTTCAATGTTTTCTTTTTGCACATGATCTCTTATAAAATGATGTCTAATCTCTATGTGCTTTGTTCTTGAGTGTTGTATAGGATTCTTGGATATATTAATTGCACTAGTGCTATCACATTTGATAAGAATATGATCTAGGTAAAAATCATAGTCCTCTAATTGTTGTTTCATCTAAAGAACTTGTGCACAACAGCTTCCAGCTGTAATATACTCAGCCTCGGCTGTAGACAAGCCTACCGAGTTTTGCTTCTTACTAAACCAAATGAGTAGTGAGTGTCCTAGGAATTGACAAGTACCACTTGTACTTTTTCTATCTACTTTGCATCCGACAAAATCAGCATCTGGATAGCTAAATAATTCAAAGGCTATTCCTCTAGGATAGAATAATCCTAAATTTTGTGTTCCTAAGAGGTATCTAAGGATGCACTTAACGGCGGTCACATGTGATTTCTTAGGATTAGATTGAAATCTAGCACACATAAAAATACTAAACATAATATCCAGTCTACTAGTAGTTAAATATAAGAGTGATCCAATCATACCTCTATAACGCTTTTCATCTACTGTTATGCCATCTTCATCTTTATCAGGCTTTGTTGTAGGACACATTGGAGTTCCCATAGGCTTTGTCTTAAGCATGCCAAACCTATTCAATATGTCCCTTATATATTTGGCTTGATTGATGTAGATTCCTTATTGAGATTGTTTGATTTGAAGACCGAGGAAATGGTTGAGCTCACCCATCATGCTTATCTTGAATTCTCTCTACATACACTTAGCAAAGTCCTTGCAAAGAGATTCGTTAGTTACACCAAAAATTATATCATTTACATAAATTTGTACAGCTAGCATGTCACTTCTTTGAGACTTGATAAAAAGGGTGGTATCAATTTTTCCTCTAGAAAATTTATTTTCAATCAAGAATTTGCTAAACTTTTTATACTAAGCTCTTGGTGCTTACTTTAAACCATAAAAAGCTTTGGTAAGTTTGTAAATATGGTTTATAAAATCTTAATTTTCAAACTCATGAGGTTATTTTACAAAAACTTCCTCTAAGATAAAACTATTTAAAAAGGCACTTTTGACATCTGTTTGATAGAGTTTGAAATTTTTAAAGCATGCAAAGGCAAGTAACATTCTAATAGCTTCAAGCCTAGACACAGGAGCAAAAGTCTCATAAAAATCGATGTCTTCTTCTTACTTGTAACCTTGGACTACCAATCGAGTTTTGTTCCTAAGAACTACTCTATTTTTATCTATTTTATTTCTAAAAATCCATTTTATACCAATAATAGAGTGTTCTTTAAGTCTTGGGACTAAAGTCCATACTTTATTTCTTTAAATTGGTTTAGCTCTTCTTGCATAGCCAAGATCCAAAATTCATCATTTTTTGTTTCCTCAAAATTTTGGTTCAATCTAAAAATAAATGCTAAATTACCACAAACATTATGTAGAGAGGAACAAGTTTTGATATCTTGAAATGGATTGCCAATGATTAGATCTTTCGGATGATCATGAGCTTACCTTCACTCTTTAGGTAAATTTAAATTTTCTAAAATTTCAGATTCTGCAATCTGCTGGACTGCATTATGCTGTGAATTTGAAACTTCCTCTTAATTTGAATCTTTCTTATATTTGATGAAGATATCTTAAATACCTTTTTCTATATCTAAAATGTTATCTTCACAAAAATCCTTTGACGAACCGAGGTTAGCTTCATCAAAAACAACATGTATAGATTCTTCAACAACTATGGTCTTTTTGTTGAAAACTCTATACGCTTTACTAGATATAGAATATCCTAGAAAAATACCTTTATCAGATTTTGCGTCAAACTTATCCAAAAGTTCTTTGTTGTTGTTTAAAACAAAACATTTGCACCCAAAGGCGCGAAAATAACTAATGTTAGGTTTTCTTCTATTCCATAGCTCATATGGGATTTTCTTGAGAGAAGCTCTTATCATAACTCTGTTTATGATAAAACATGCAGTATTGACAGCCTCGACCCAAAAGTATATTGGTAGATTATTTTCACAAAGCATGGTTCTAGCCATTTATTTCAATGTCCTATTCTTCCTCTCAACAACTCCATTTTGTTGAGGGGTTCTAGAAGCAGAGAAATTATGGTTAATACCATTTTCATCACAAAACTTTTTAAAATCTTTGTTTTCAAATTCTCTACCATGATCACTTCGGATACTTGTGATTTGAAAATATTTTTCATTTTAAACTCTCCGGGATAGTTTTGTAAAAGATGCAAAGGTTTCATCCTTATGAGTTAAGAATAGCACCCAAGTATATCTAGTGAAGTCATCTATAATAACAAAGGCGTATCTCTTGCCTCTAAGACTAAAAGTCCTTGTTAGACCAAATAAATCCCTGTGCAATAGTTGTAATGACCTAGAAGTTGAAATCTCATTTTTAGAATGAAAAGAACTTCTAATTTGTTTGCCTTGATAGCATGCATCACACACTTTATCTTTTTTAAATTTGATTTGGGGTAACCCAATCACTAATTCCTTTTTTAGAAGTTTGGAAATCAAGTTCATGTGTGCATGTCCAAACCTTCTATGTCATAACCAACTATTATCACTCAAGGCGGCTAAGTACTTGTTGTCATTCTTTGAAAGATCATTTAGAGTAAATGTATAAATATTTTCATGCCTAAAACCTTCAAGAATAACTTTGTTATTGGTTGAATCTTCAATAACGCACTTAGTATGATCAAACACAACTTTGTAGCATTTGTCACAAAATTGACTTATACTAAGAAGGTTATATTTCAAACCATCAACAAGCAAAATATTTTTAATATAAGGGGAAGAAATTTTACCAATGAAGCCAGTTCCTATGATTTTTCCTTTGCTATTGTCTTCAAATGTTACAAATCTTCCATCTTTTGGCTTGAGAGATGCAAACATTGATTTGTTGCCTGTCATATATCGTGAGCAAGTACTATCGAGGTACCACATCCCCTCCTTGAATAAGGATTTGAGACACACCTGCAAAGAGAATCAAGTTTTGATCTTTGGTACCTAAATTTTCTTGGGTCCTTTGATACTAGTTCCTTAACGAGGTATTCCTTTAAGAACCCAAGCCTTTTTGACAGAACCATTAGGAGATTTCTGTATGGACAATGTGCGACAACGTTTCCATGCTCATAACAGTGAAAACATGCTGCATTTGAATAATTTGATGATACTTTGACAAAAATATTGCTCAAGAATTTTTTTTTTCTTGGGTTTATAACCAATTTCAACTTTGTCAAAAATATATTTTTGCATTCCAAGAAGTTTATCCAATTTTTTTTTTCCTTGAGTGAACTTATCAACAGTTTTTGTAAGATCCTCAACTCTTTCATTCAAAGTTTGGTTTTCATTTTTCAGATCAGAGACTTGTTTTGTCAAAACTAATTTTTCACTTTTTAAAGTCTCTATTTCAGTTGAGAAGGAAAGAACTAATTTTTTAAGAATAGAATTCTTAGCACCTAATTTTCTCAACTTGTCATGTAAATCCTCAAAAGCATTTTGCAGTTCTTCTAAGGAAAAAGAGTCAGGAGTTATTTCATCATCTTCTCTGGCCATAAGGCATAGATTGGCAATTTCATTTTTTTCCTTTTCATCCTCAGAGCTGCTGTCATCACTTTCGCCCTAAGCTGCTATCATGGCCTTTTTAAAACCTTTCTTGAATTACTTCTTGTGCTGAGGGCATTTAGTTTTGACGTGTCCAGGTTTCTTGCATTCATAGCAGATTATTTCATCCTTCTTGTTTTCTGTTTTGAATTTACTTGAATCACCTTTGAACTTATTTGGTTCTCCCTTGTATTCTTCCTTCTTGAAGAATTTCCTTCCTCCTTGTTTCTTATTTCTAAGAAACTTCTTGAACTTTTTTGTGATGAGAGCCATGTCTTCATTCTCATCATTGGAGGACACTTTTTCAGATTCTTCATCATGAATTGAAGAGTTGAAGGAAGTGCCTTTCTTCTTTTTGTTGTCTTCCTCGTCATCTATCTTAATGTTCATCTCATGGGTCATGAGAGAACCAAGAAGTTATTATAAGTTGAGCCTATTCATGTATTTGGCTTCTTGAATTGCCGTAACCTTAGCTTCCCAATTCTTTGGCATACACCTCAAAATTTTTCTGACTATTTCTGCATTAGTGTAAATTTTGCCAAGAGATTTTAGTCCATTAATAATGTCAGTGAAGCGAGTAAACATGTCAGATATAGTTTCATCATGTTTCATTTTGAATAATTCATAGTTATGAACAAACAAACTAATTTTTGAATTTTTCACTTGATTGGTACCCTCATGAGTAACTTCGAGTCTATCCTAAATTTCTTTAGCGGTGTCACAAGTCGAGATCCTATTGAACTCGTTTGGGTCAAGTGAGCAGTAAAGAAGATTCATAGCCTTAGCATTTTTTTATATCTTCCTTATGTCAGTTTCAGTCCATTCAGCCTCAGGTTTAGGGACAGCACCCCCTTCAACAGTTTTAGTGGGTCTTTTGGGTCCATTTATGATAATCCTCAAAAGGTCATAATCTATTGCTTGAATATAAATTCTCATTCTAGCCTTCCAATAGTTATAGTTTGTTCCATTGAACAGCGGAGGTCTATTGGTCGATTGACCTTCGGATTAGATAGGTTCGATGCTAGTGGCTACCATATAAAACTCTTAGACTGTTAAGTCAAAGACAAGAGCTCAAGCTCTGATACCAATTGTTAGATCTAGGCAACCCATGAGGGGGTGAATTGGGTCTTTAAAAGAATAATGACAATTTAAGAACCTTTTTCAGAAATATTTTAATATTGCAATAAGGCAAGATAAGCAAATATGAAATCAGTGCAAGTATTAAAAGATGAAGAATAGGGAGATAGAACTAAACACCAGAGATTTATCGTAATTCGGCTTTATCCTAGCTTACGTCCACTTCTCAAGATCTCCCTTGATTATTTCTACTATTCAGAATACTTCACGGGCATATTTCAATCCTTTATAATCTTTAAAATTTTGCTTGAATGATCTGAATGTTTACGAGCACATTCACAAGACTATTTCAGTTTCAAGAAGATCTTATAAAAATAAGCCCCTGTTTTCTTCTAATCTTTTTTAAACTATTATTTGATGAGTTTCATTCACTCACTCAAAAGATAAATGGTGACTCACCATTGAATACAATAAATGAAGAGTATTAATGATGAACTCTCACTCTCTTTACAGAAATGATTTACAATAAATGAGAAGGTAAAGAGAAATGAAGAACAAGAACTGGAGTTACAACAATAAATGTGAGCTTGAAATTTCTGAGATTGAATTGAGCAATGAAACAGTAAATGCAAGTCTCCAACCTTCTTAAATGCTGAGAAGTAACTCCTTATATAAGTTTTTGGGGTATCATGACCGTTGGAGGTACGTGGGAGCAATAAATGCTAAAAATTCAACCGTTGAGATCTGCTGCGATTTGAATTTTTGTCGCAGGTGTCGATACGAAGTGTCTAGGACAGAGTTCTTCAACTAGTTGGGTCGACACGAATTTTCTGAGGGGTCGACACAATTTTTGCATTATACCTTCTAACATTCTGGTGTCGACACATTTGAATCTGGTGTCGACTCGTTTGAAAATTTTAGCATCCGGAAAACCAACTTTGTGTCGACTAAACTTGCCTTTGGTGTCAACACAAATATCTGCAAGAAGGCTCGATTTTTTTATGTTGACACATTTGGTCTCTAGGGTCGACACCAACATTCTGCAGGCAGGCTCGGGACTTTTGTGTCGACACATATGCGCTTTGGGGTCGACACCAAAATTATGCTGTCAGCCTCAGTATTTTTGTGTCGACATATTTGGACTTGGGGTTGACACCAAAAATCTGCAGGAGGTCTCGGTTGTTTTGTGTCAACAAAACTTCTACTTGTGTCGACCCAAACTTTCGGATACCAAAGTGAGGATCACTTTTGTGTCGACACAAATTCTATTTGTGTCAACTCATTTTGAGTCTTTTAGAGCAAAGGCACTTTTGTGTTGAAACAAACCTTGTTTGTGTCGACACTAAAGCTTTCATACCTGAAGATCAACTTGTAAAACAGTTAGCGTGTCAAACCATTTGATCAATGGGTGTTGACATACTTGATAAGTTTCAACTATACTTTGCCTTAAAAGTATTTGACTTAATTTTCAATTAAGATCAATAAGAAATATTCTTATTTAAGAATGCTTAAGTGTTTGAATTTTTTTGAGATATGTCTTTTTTTTTTTGCTAAGATGTCAACTTAATTGTTCAAGATGTGTTAATACTTTTATTTTATAAATATAAAATATTATTCATTTAAAACCATTTATTCTTAGAAAATGAATTATGAAAATCATCAAAATTAAAATAAAAAGCCATTGGGCTCATAATCTCCCATTTTTTGATGATTACAATCATATTTACATTTTTTAGAAAGCAATTTAAAATATTTTTCAACAAAGGTTCTCCTCTTATCGATATGCCTTAAACATTAAAAGTAATTATAGTAGCTAGGCATACATCAGAGTGAAAGCATACAATTTTTAACATAATTTGCACAAGAGATGAAGAACCATTCTAAATTTATTCTAATTTGTGTAAAATAGTGAATATGTGCAAAGTGATTTACCCAATCACATTCAATCCATTCAACAAGCATTCATAGGCAAATGAATTAGATATAATGAATAGGATATGAAGACATGATAACTGTATTACCATTCATCCAAAACGAAAAAATTGTTCGAACATTCACAGCAGCATTCAGACCATTCATCTAAGTTAACCAAGGAAATATATGTTAAAAACATATTACAACTTCTCCTTCATTCAAAAACAAAAAAAAAATTGTTTGAAACTTCCCTTTACTTATTTTCTTCTTCTCTTTCACTCCCCTTGTCTTTTCTACTGTAATTTCTCCCATTTTGGAATTTTTGAAAAAAAGCTATTGATCGTTCATGAATTTCTTGAAGTCCTTCTTGGCTTTGGCTTTCTCTTTGTTTGTGGAGGCTCGTTCTTTGGTGGCGCGTGATCGTTCATCCATGGCTTCACCCGTTGTCAGGGCTTCCCATTGAGCTGCCAAAGCTAGGTCGGCTTCCCTTTTCAGTCTTGCTACTTTTTCCTCTTTGGACTCTTTGGGTTTGAACTGTTTGGCCCAAATTTTTTGAATCCACTTAAGATGATCTTCCACTTTTGTCCATGTCAGGACAAACAATGGATTTTCAGTCATTTGAAGCTTCTCTCCTATCACACATTTGTTTCATAATTTGAATCTTTATTTTATCAACCAATTTTGTAATTGACAAGTGACGAGCTTTACTAATCCAATTATTAAAAAATTTTGAAGCATTTCGAGCACATCTCACTAGAACGATTACTTTTAAAAAATACATTGCTCCAATTCTCAAATGGCAAATTACAAATAAATTCATGAGCTTTACTACCACCCTCTTCTAAAAAAAAATTCAACTTCTCTTGAAAATTTTGAACTGAAGGAGCATATGCACAATCTGAAAATAAATACACCATACGTTCTCAAAATGAATTAAACAAACGCCATGAATAACTATCCCTTAAATTCGCTTTCAAATGTAGCAAGCAGTATGCATGATATCCATTACTAAACAACCTTAGAACATGCTGAACTAGTGGAGCATGCCGATCACTTATAAATGTAATTGAACCACCACATAAAATTCCAGACAATATACTTAAGAACCAAATTCAATTATCCTCATTCTCATAAACAACTACAGCAAATGCCAAAGGAAACAAACCTACAACAACAACAAAAAGCAGATATAAGTATTAAACAAAATATTCTTAACAGATAAGTTTATCTGTACTGTCGATAGCATTTTTAAATATCACAGATAAATGTATCTGTACGTTTGAAGGCACGTATAAAATATAGATAAATTTACCTGTCTCATTTAAATCACATAAAATGACCACAGATAAATTTATCTGTATTTTTTAAAAAATACGTAAATTTCATGCATGAACATATAAATTTATCTATGTACCATAACAAAAGCAACATCTTCAACAGATAAATGTATCTGTGTTTGTTATCAAACACAGATAAATTTATCTATTCACTATAACAAGCACAACAACGTGAACAGATAAATTTATCTATCCACTATAAAATGACCACATATATATTTACCCATCTTATTTTCAAAACACGTAAAGTTTCATGCATGAATAGATAAATTTATCTGTCTACTATAACAAACACAACATCTTCAACACATAATCGTATATCTATTTGTTATTAAACACAGATAAATTTATCTATCTTTTATAACAAACACAATAACGATAACAGATAAATTTATCTGTTTTATTATAATAAACACAGATATATTTATCGGTCCCATTATGTGCATTCTTCTTCAACAGATAAATTTATCTGTTCACTATAACAAGCACAACATCATGAAACAGATAAATTTATCTGTTTCACTATAATAAGAACAACTCATTAATAAATAAATTTATCTGTTCTGTTAAAGTAATAGCCCAAACATTGATTAGCATCCTTTCCTATAGCAGCAAGCAAGAAATCTTTATATCTCCCTTATAAAAATGTCCCATCAAAAGACAACAAAGGCCGACAGTGATTGAAACCTTTGATACAAACACCAAATGCCACAAAAGATCTTCTGAACCGTTTACTATCCACATCACACTCAATCTTAATCACACTTTCAGGGTTTGAACTCAAAACCGCCTCAACATACCAACGGAGTTGATCAAATGACAATAAATAATTCCCGTACAACTGAATTCTTGCCTTCTCAACACCCAACCAAGTATGATGGTAAGATATTGTAAGACCATACTGTTGTGTAAAGAATCTAACAACATCAATTGATTTTATTAATGACTTATCACAAACCTGATTAATACTTGCACTAGCAACCAAATTCGAACTCATCCGCTTACTTTTAGAAGTACGAAATGTCCCACCACAACTATACTCATTATCCAAACTTCTAATATAAAAAAGCCATTCGATCTATCCAAAGTCGAATGAACAAACCACTTACAACTGGTAGATTCCTTCAAGCAACAAGCTGCAGTTACTCTACTTTTATCATTATTCAAAAGATCATATGAAAATCCAACCTCAATAGCATATTTTGTCAGACAACACCTTAATTCATTAATTCCACCCTTAAGACACTGTCCAACATGACTAATTAATCCAGCCCAACCAGATGACAACAGTAAAGTTTTTTGGTGATGATAAAATTTTTTAAGAGGATCAACATCAACAACATCAGAATCTCTACTGTAACTACTTTCAATAATAACTCCTTCTTGGTTACTAGTGCCATCAGAATATTTGCTAGAACTTCCTTCAATACAAACTCGATCTTGATTACTGCTGCTATCAGACACACAACACTCATCATTCACAGAAACATCCATACGATCAACACCAATACGACCAACAATCGACACCATACTCTCAAAGTCATCATCATCAACAAGCATACAATTAAAATGATCAGGCAATGAGTATGTAAGAAAAAATCTTCCACGTTTTAAGTTCTTCCACTTTATACAAATACAATCCAATATATCATCCAACAAAAAACCTATTTTTACTTTTATAACACTCGTATACATTCCATATTTGCAGAAAAGTATAAGAGAAACACCAATAATTTGTCAAACAAATATCGAAACAACTAACTTTCAACTTCAATCACGAATAACGCACCTGGATCAATTTTTGCAAATCTAAAATCGAAATCGAAAAAATAACGAGCTATAGTCACCAATCACGAACTACAATGACAAATAACGATCAACAAATTGCGAACTAAAATTACATGCTAGAATTGCGATGAAAAATCAAAACAGAGATCGAAATCAAAAATCAAACCACAATCGCGCAAAGATCACAACGAGAAATCACAACGAGATAAAAAAAAACACAACGAGATCACAGACTAATGAGATCACAATCAGAAAGCGCAATATCCAGTTGTCACATAAGATCGCGATGAAAAATAACAATTGTTTTACGATCACAATTGCGAATTCCTAATTAAATCTCGCTTTTGAATTTTGTTATTAACATACTCAAATCCATTTCGAATCTAAACGAATCTCAACAAAATAATGGTATTTTCGTCATAAATATATACACGTGTCATATACAGAATTTATAACTGATTCTTTATGTCGTTGATAGACCTTACGCGTGAAAATATATTAAAGTGGATGAAAAACAAAACCACACTTACACTTACGACATTTGACCAATTTTCCGTAAATTATTACTAATACAATGTAGGGTGATCTGGCCATAAATTTCTCATTAAAAAAACTTAATTTGATAATTATTGGGATTTAAACACCAATTTTCGAACACAAATCGAAAGCACAACCATATACATACCAAAATAAAAAATCACACAATGATTTATGCGGTTCAACAAAATCTGCCCTTCGTTCACAATTAAGAGAGATAATTCAGTATAACCTTAGAATGTATAATTATGAGACTAAAAAGACACACACACAAAAAAAAACCCTGACACAATCACAACTCGAGCTTTAAAACAAATTTCGTTTTGTCAGAGGAAGGTGAAGAAATTCCTATCTAGGATAGACCACTCGAGTAGTCTAACGTTGCTCGCAACACTTTGTGCAGGCTACAGGAAAACTGAGGAATAATCTTGACTGATCGAGCAGTTTGTGCAGGAACGCGTCGTTATCAGTTGCTACGGTTTGTAGCAACCGTTATGTTCTTATGTTTTCAAGTTGTTTTCTAATATCCCTCTGCTCGAAATTGTCCCCTTCGTAACTTTCAAGCAATATAGTAAATGTGTAATTCTATATACGTAGGCACGACTTCTCGAACCACGAAACTTTGTATATTGCGTGCGATTGTCTCTTTTTCTCTTTTCTTCTTGATATTTCGTGGTTGTGCTTTCTTGAGTTAGTCTTGAACGGGATTAGTGATCGTGTTCCAATCCCAACACGTTTCCCCGCTTAAGGATGACTCACATGCTCTCGATAGTTTTTCGTCTCTTCATACATCTCTAACATTTGATTCAACTATCTACACCATAACTAGTATTATAAGATCTCTATTTATGGACAAACCTAAAAAATCATAATCCTCATATAATTATAAAAATCTATACGTATTAGGTTTTTTATAGATTTACAATTCTAGTCCAGCTCAAGTACATGTAAATAAAATCCTAATTATATAGGTTTGTAGAATACAAAATACACTTAAAAATCTCCACATTAGTTTAAATTCTGCAAACCATCTCGAAGATAACCAGTATTGATGTTAATTATGCCATTGTCGTCAATCTGCCACACTAAATCTAGCATGCCCGACTCCTATTTGTCGGGGTGTCTATCATTACTCCACCTATTCGTAGAGGTGTAATGTTTGTTAATTATTTGTCAAACTGAAAAATCGTAATCTGATTTGACTTCACCTGTCACTAAAATTCTAGTTGCATCTATTGATAATTAGTTTTTTGTCATTGATTGAACGAGATTGCTTTCGATTACCTTTCATCACTAGTTATCAAACTCGATCTCTCTTGATCAATCACAATTTATGCCAAATTCATCCAATCTTATTTAACCATTCAAAATTTAAAAATTTTGACATACCGATAAATTCACAATGCTAAATAACCTTACAAACACTTTTATTTTGAATTTTTCTGTTACGCTAACTTAAAAAAAATGCTAAATCGCTAATATCTTGTACACAGTGAATTACATGCCATAATTACCAAATAACTCATGGTTCTGAAAAGGGTACGCTACTTCATTCTCTGTAACCAGTTTGTGGTTACCTAATTAATTAAGCTTGTGTTGGTTTAATTTTTTAAAAATTTTTTTAATTTTTTAACTTTTTAATAAAAAAATAAATATAAAAAATATATAAAAAGTCAATTAATTACAATAGCAAATAAGCAAGTAAGCTTTTTTTAAGTAATTTTTTAAAAATAAAAAAAAATTAAGCCAAGCATAAGCTAACAAATAAGACATTTTTTCTTCTATCAATTTCTGTGCAAAATATTATCAGACTTGCCAAATTCCATTCGGTTGCAAGTACGAATGCCTTTTTCGCTTGCCTTGTACTACTGGTTATATATATATATATATATATATATATATAGATTTTTTGGTTTTTTCTGAAAAAAATATTCTTAACCTATGTCAAACAAGATTTAAAAATTTATACATGTTCCAATTATCCACCAAGATTTTGAATTTTCAGTCATGAGCTCTGACACTATTATAAGGATTTAAATTCTAATCCCTAAATACAAATTAGAAGCACAATTATGTACATACTAAAGTAAAAAATTATATAAGAATTTATATAATTCGACACAATCTGTCTACGTCTGCAGGTGAGAGAGAAAATTTATTATAACTGTAGAGTGTGTATAATTATAAGATAAAAAATATCCCAAAATTTGATATCCTCACAATTTGAGCCTTGAAATAAATTTAATTTTTCTGCTCAAGGGTTAACTTCTTACATTATTATTATAATTATAACATCCTATTTATAGGCAAATCCTAAAAATTCTATCCTCTATATAATTATAAAACTCTATACGTATTGAATTTTTTATAGATTTATGACTACAACTCAACCTAAATATATATAAATAAAATTCTAATTATATAAAGTTGCATAATACAAGACACCGATTCATTTGTTGGAATTTAACCACCAAACTCTGAATGCAAATAGAAGCACAACTATTGGACACACCAAAGAAAAGAATCACGCAAAAATTTATGTAGTTCAGCGCAATTTGCCTACATTCACGGATAAAAGAGAAAATTTTCACTACGTCGTATGTGAAATAGTACAACTGTCTCCTTTCTATTTACCTGCTAATCTCTTTGTTATTTCACACATAACTCTAGGTCTCCTAACAATGCCATATTTATAGACACACGTGAAAATTCTAAAATTTCATAAACTCATATAACTTTAAAGGGTAATTTGACTTCAAGTCCTATATTTTATGACTTGTTTAGAGAAAATGACTATTTAAAATCTTATAATTCAACAAGTCTTGAAAGCTAATTCTATACCCATTTGCCCCCTCATTCCTCTCTCTCTCTCTCTCT
>JAOTRH010166229.1:0-12614 GCA_034768845.1 Heliamphora exappendiculata
ATATCCAGAGTATCGAAGATAGAGGTGGTCACTCTTAACCACTCAATAGCAACTTTGGGATTTGGCTCCTCAGAAAAGGTCGGAGGATTCAACCGCCGAAACTCCCTCATAGCTACAGAAACCCTTGGCTCCGGAACCCACACACTAGCCCTGGTTGCTTCGGCCATAGCTCTCATCGTGGCCAACATCTCCTTGACGACATCAGCGCCGCTAACATCAGTACCACCCACTCGTTCTTGTGGGGCAGGAATGTTCCCTTCCTTCGGAACCAGAGCATAGGCACGTCCTCGGCCACGGCCTCGGCCACGACCCCGTCTCCGCACTCCCCGCATTAACAGAATGCTATAGGAAGCAATATAAACAGGATAAGATTTCCTACAACATGCTACTACGTAACATAAACACATAATCATGCCATCATATAGCCACATAAGATTATGCAAACACATCTTACATACCGAGGAGAACTGATAAGATAGACTTGTCAATTTGGATAACGCATTCAGATTCCTTGGTAGAATACACGTCGGCCAAACGCGCTTCTAACTTGGCTTCCAAACATGTTAAACCAAACGCCCGAAGGAAAGACTCACCAATCTTGAGATTCAACCTCCATACCCACATATACACAACTATCATGCTCAGAAAGCTATTAACATGCTATAAACCAACGTTTAAACACATGCAAGCAAGCATACACAATCAACCTCACCAGGTGATAAACCCTTTTCCCATGGCTCTTAGGTACTTGAACCCATAACTCCGATACCATGTTGTCACACCCCAAAACCCGGGGTCACGTGAAAATCCACCAAACATCCATTTACTATGAAAATATAGGTTTTTATACATTGAAATCCACCTGTTGAAACCAAAGGAATACCCAACAAAGTGTATCTCTCATATATATAAAAGACATGCAGTTCCAACATGCATACAGTGTATCACCTTACGACGTACAAAACTTGCCTTTAGGAACAGGCAAACCAAAAAGAAAAACTATAAAAGTCTTCCACCACCGCGGGCACCACCAAAGCTACTTCTCATCAACAGCATCACCTGAAAATGGTTTTACAGAAAAACTCACCCGTGAGCTGAAACCCAATAGAAACGGATAGTAAGCTATAAAGCAGAAAAAATATGCAACCATATGAGTGGGACCTAAACTCAACCACAACCCAAAAAGGTTTTTCACAAACCTCAAGTTTTTCCATCAGACTACACAAGTTTCCTAAAATGGTTTTATTAACATAAAACCCTGTTTTTATCCTTCAAATCATGTGATGCAATATTGCAAATAACCAACCATAGTTGAGGAAAAATAGTAAGAAAAATCATTGTTCCCTCACAAAATGTACCATCGTGGAAAAAAAGAAGAATATGATCCTATGTACCGACTCTATCACAAGGGGACAGAGGTAATAATTATAGACTCTTGCCCATTACCCTAGTCCTGCACCACTTAAAACCTGCTAGGTAATGACAAGTTCTATACGGAGCACCACGACGAACCACTTAATTTACGGACAACAACCCGAGGGAACTAAGCACCCAACCGTCTCAATTTATGGGGACTAACCCGAAGAACCTGAGTACCTACGCTGCGCATGTTTCCGAACTTACACCAAGGGCAACTCGTTCCAAATACACGTCATCCTGGTACATCAAGATAATCATCTAAAAATATAACTGTAGCATCAACTACAAAAATCTGTTCGCAAATATACATTATACACGTATATAGATCCATCCATCAACATGGAGATCAACCAACATTTTAAAATATTTTTTCCAAAAGCAGTTATACAACGCATGTATAAGCAAGAGATCCAATCCATGAAACCATAGAGATCAAACCAAAACATGTAAAATCATATTTTCATGCAAACGTTTTAGAAAACGAGTTTCAACCCCAATGGTTAGCTCCAAACCTCCAATAAACATGTTTTCCCCAAAAGTTTTCATAAAAACCTCCTTTGCAATCCATCCCTTGCCCAAGCAAACCACCCGAGCCACCAAAACCAACACCAAGCACTCACACAGGCATTCAGTCAACTGGCCCAAGCCCCCAGTCGACTGAAATGCACTCTGGAAAAGAAGAACCAAAATAGAAGGAATTTCAGTCGACTAACCCTCCAGGTCCAGTCGAATGAACTCACCAAAAGATGATCCAGTCGACTGAACTCATGAGTTTAGTTGACTGAACTCACCCAAAAAATGTTTTTGAGCAACGGGTTAACTGGTTTTTGCTTTCAAAACTCAAATTGAACCTCCAAACACCCATCAAACACTCTCAAACATCGACACGCCCATGCCTCGCACCACAACCTCGAAAGGAAACCCTCAAAACCACTTCCATCCACCGAAAACACCGAAGAACAATTTTAAATCAAAACCAGATCTTAAACATAAAATCACGTTTCATGCATTTTTAAACGGTTGAAATACACAAGATTACATATTACACCCTTATATAGTAGTAGAATCTGAGATCCTACCTCGTTGGGTCAAAAACCCAATGCCTCAATCTACATGTAAATTTGAGCTTCGTCAAAATTAAATTTTGACCGAATAGATGCGTAGACCACGAAGCCAATAGTAAGGATCGGCTGCTGGTCCGTAAAAAATCAAGCCCTGGGCCCCCGAGAAGTTAGAGAGAAGATGGAGAAAACTTAGGAGTTAAGTTTTAAAAATATCTTTTGAAAATATCTAATTCTAGATATTTATAGACCTCCAAAATATCTTTTTTTTTTTATTTTCAAAATTCGTACCGTAACTTCCCACGGCCCCTAGGACTAACCCCGCATGTTTAAAACAACCAAAACATGCGTCAAAACTCATATAGGCATATTAAAGCGAAACAACTAAAAAGGCGTCAAAACACCTAACATACATATATATAAAAAATCAAACGGTATAGGGCCTCACATATTCCATTGGCATGGATATTCCTTGAGGACTAGCAGTTTAACGAGGAAGAAGACGTGGATGAGGCAAATGAGGAGGACGATGACGAAGAAGAAGGGGAAATCGATATTTCTTATGACCTTTTGGAGGCATCCCCACCAGAGTCCGACAAAGATGAAGGTATTAATGCTGCTATTTTCTTTAGCCACCAGGAGCACCGCTAAAGCTGTCACATGGGAGAATGGGTGTATGCTAGGGTCAGCCCAGAAAGAATGTGCACCTGCAGGAAGCTTGAGGCCTTTCCCCGCTTCTTGGGATAGGTACAAGTGATCGAATTATGTGATGAGACAGTTTATTGCATGGACATACCCCTAGATATAAGGCCCGACTTGGAGACATTCTGAGTGCCAAGTGGCTCCAACCTCAGAGGCCGAGAGATAAGAGAGGAATCATTGACCCACGCAACCCGGCTATAAACTTCAACAACCTAGAAACGTATAACGAGATACTAGTGGCGATAACCGATAAAAATTGCGAGGGGCCAGCTAGTATTTGGAGTGTCGAGATGCAATGGCACTGTTGCAGAATCTAGGAGGCAACTTGGGAGCGTGAGATTGTGACGCCCTTTTTTCGGGCACGTCGGGACATACATAAGTATAATTAAGGAAAATATTCTAGTCATTCATTCATAATTACATATAATAAGTACTACATCATTGAGAGTTCTGAACTGTTCAAAATACATAACGATTATAGTTTCACAAAAGATTCAACAAAAATTCCAATGAGCCCGTGAAAACTGAACAAAAAGAACAGAAGGGTGAACTTTAAATTTCTTCAGCTTGCTTTGTCGAGGTTAGCTAGCTCCTCCCACTCACCTTCTTCTTCAAAACCTCCTCCTTCTTCGAGTGCAACTTCCCCAAAGAGCTCTTCCTCTTCACCTGTGGCATGAATGCCATGAACCAAAGCTTAGAACTAAATTCCCTAAACCTTCTAATCAAACTCACCATAAAATATTCTACAGCACATATCATATAATACTTAGTACAATTTATAGTCAATGAGACAGATAAATTTAACCATTACGGCAAGGCAAGCACATATAAGAACAAATATACAGGTGCATGAAACAAATAAATGCGATGCAAGTGCCCAACTCGACATACATCCAAAATCATAACACAAATTCCATGTAGGGAATTTTAGAGTAGATTTTATGGGAATTTGATCACCAAACCTATCCTTGCCTCGTTCCAAATAATAAGTGCTCGTCTTGACTTCATGCCTCAGTCGTTTTACTTAATGGCAATGGCGTGTGGGCAGATCATTAACATTCTTATTCTCCGACCAACCAAAATAATGCACAAAAATTCCACATTAAGGACAAGGATACTTGTTTGGCGTTAACTCAAACTCTAAGTGACAACCAAGGATTTCAAGAGACATTTCACATTATTCAAAGTACCAAGATGAGGGGTTTAGGACCGCCACTATCGGGTTCTCTCCGAATTACTGTTTAAAACACCATGGCAACAGGGTTTAGGTCTGCCAAAATTGGGCTCTCTCCGGAATTACCACCTTTGTGGGATTAGGTCCGTCGAATTAGGCTATCTCCGGAATTACCCTAGTGGCCCACGTTAACACCACTTCCATAATGTAACCATAACTCAAGGAGCGACGGAATCAAAGGAACATATACCCCACAATATAACCGAGGTACAAAATAACAAGACCCAAGGTACAGGATGTAACCCACAAGATGCCCCAAGGGCAATGTAAAATGCTTATGATACAACTACTCATATTTTGAAGTACAACTTAACAACAACATGGTATGAAACTAAACATGGCAAGACATATAAACCAACATAGCATAGAGTACAAGTCTTTAAAGCATAAGGTACAACTCATTAAGGTATGGAATACAAGTACATGAAGCACAAGTTATAATTCATAAGATATGGATTTAAATTAGCGACATGAATTCTAATCATCCAATAATCACCCTAGCACACTAATCATTTAATATAACTTAATTAAGGTCTATACTTTAAGTCTCGCAACATAACATGCCACTATACACTTAACAAAATTAAGGTAAAAGTTCAAGTGTTAATTTAAAAAGTATAACAGTGTTTTGGGGTAACTAGACATGGAGTTAAGTTCTAATTTTTGTGCACCATTTAGATACAAATATTTTTTACAGCGTTTATGTTTAACACTAAGGTCAGATCCTAAGGTAAATAGGCCATTTGTTTCATTAAAAAAAAAACAATTCAGCACTTTACAAAGAAAAGTACAGAATTTGGGTATCAATTGGTCTCGATTTTGGGACATCAAATCAAAGGCTATGGATCTAATGTTTAGATATGTTCTAGTTTACGGTGTCCCTGACAAGTTTTATGTTTAGTGCTAAGGCTAGTTGTTTGGACCAAGTTAAAGATTTTGACCAATTTACAAAATGGGTTCAGTCAGCTATAAAAGGTTCAGCAGAATCTGGTTTCAACAGAAAATGTATATACCTTTTGGGGGACCATACGAGGGTATCTAGGTATGATATTTAGTCAGTACATAGTTTGATATGTTATCTACACATTTCATGAAAATCACTTTTGGATTTTGTCACTAAAAACATAGGTTTCTGGTCATGCAAAAACATGTGACAAAGAGCTCTGTTAATCACAAATTTACAACAGTTGTTTTGAAGGGGGTTTTGACCTATCAAATCTCTATATTTTAGACTCATTGTTAGTTCACAGCAAGATAAACATGTTTTATACAAGTTGCATGTTTTAACCTAAGCACAGTTCTCATTCTAATCTAGGATTTTTATGTCTGCAATTCAGGGTGGTCAGAATCTGACATTCTTTAGCAAAAATGGTGTATCTTGAGTTTTACCCAATGAAATCACTTCAAACCAATTTTGTATGAAATATAACCTCAATACCTAGGAATGGAAAAAAATTCATACTTAGATCATTTTTCAACATTTAGTTATGATAAATCAAAGTTTGGGGCAAAAAGTCAGAATGACCAGAAAATCAGGCTTTATAGGATTTTGGTGTCCTAGCTCATAGTATGTTAAGATTTAGTTTCTTTTCCTTTCATTCATGTACTTTATACATAAATATAAAAGTTCCAGAACTCATATAAATTGTCAAACTCAAAAATAGCCACATGCAACCATATCCAACAATCAACTAAACATAAACAACCTCTATTTGGCCCTACAATGCCTTTTTGATAAATTTTTAGATTCTTATTCTTAGATGTGTTTATAGGGATGGATTGGGGGATATTTTGTAAGAGAATGAAATAGGATTTTTAGGAGTTTACTTACTTGTTTAATGTTCTAAATATTGAAGGATGTATAGACTTAATTTTAGAGTCTCTCCTAAACCTTGAAGACCTCCTAGGCTCCTTTTTCTTGATTCTCCTCATTTTCTTCTTCCAAGATTGATGAACACTAAGAGCTCTCAAATATGGTCTCTCTCCTTTGTTTCCACCAAAATATCAAGAAAAAAAAGTGGGGCTAAGGGTGTGTTTTTATAGGCATAAGTTATTAGAGTCTAATAAATACCTTGTGTAAGAAATTTGAATTTTCTTGAATTTTCATTGGCTACATGAGAGGTGGGAGGCTTTTGAGACTTGTAAATTCAGACTTTGGGCAGTAGGGACTTCGGCCAGGGTCAGTTTGGGGCAGTCAAAAAGCTATTTTACATTAATTTGGGGTTTAAGCTAAGTTTTGATGCCCAATTGTGCAAGAAAACGTCTAAAATATTAATTGTGTATCTTTTTGGTGTTTTAACCTCCTAAAAATTATTATATTAGTATGTTTATGATTAATTTAGTATCCCCATAAATTATTATAATTTTTATAGCAATTGATTAAATATGTGTAAACTTTTAAGTCAAATTAAGCTATTTTAACAAGAATTAACTTTTTGACTTATTTATTGTGTAAAAATTTTAAATAATGATTTTTTTATTTCTTTGACCTATATTATTATATTATTATGTATATTAGTTATTTAAAAAGTATTGGGTTATAGTAATGCTTAATTTATACAACTTTTTTTCATTTTTTAGCATAAAATGCAAAAAGTGACTTTTTGGACACATATCCCAAGGTGGCCGACCATTTAAGGATATTTTTGTCATTTTTATTATTATTTTATATTTTGTGATTTAATTGTATCTAATTATTTAATTTAGAGTGTCCATGTGTTAAAATTTAAATTTTTAAGACTTTTTACTACACTTTGGGCAAAATGATCATTTTTCCCTAATTATGAGAATTTTTTGTTTGTAACCTTATATTTTATGTTATTTACTTAATTTAGAATGTTAGACATCTTATCTGAGTATTAGGACTTTGCCTCTGAGCATTAGGTTTTTTTAGAGTTTTCAGGTCGAGCTAGAATTTTCGATCTTCTAGTGACCTAAGACCTTGTCGGCTTACCATTACTAATACTAGGGTTTGGACTGGATTGCTAAACGGTCGTTATAAACTGGGTTGTTACAACTAGGATCCGAACTAAGTTGTTACAATTTACCCCCCTTAAAATAAATTTTGTCCTCAAAATTTCGTGGGAAAAGTTGTGGATGGTCACTTGCATCACTTTTTTTCGAAGTTGTAACCATGTTTACTTGAATCATTCTTTATTGAGGGTGTGGACAAGATCGGGCTTATACGTTCAGCACTTTGGGTAATAGTTGTTTTATCTTACTAACTTCTTAAATCGACTACTACACGATTTTCAAAGATCACGTCGCATATTCGTAGCACGGAAGTTGTTTGACTGGCAATGTGTTAGCCTATAAGCGTCCCCTTTCTTGTAATGATGTAACAAGTCTAAACTAACATACATCCTAGAGTTTCAAATACAAGCGTACCTCTAATCATCAATGAATACTCTATTTTCTCTTGTGAAGGCGAACATTCCGTACATTGATTCCCTTGTTGGTCATGCTGCATCATCCGTTCCTTGCTGAAGCTAATTTTCTCAATATTCGTAGTCTTGCTTTCTTCAACGAATATTATAGTTTCTTTCCATTGGTAACGGGCATTAAAACTTTTCATAACCAGACTCATTGTAATTAAAACAAACTATCAGGTCCATCAGTTGTCTCTCTTGTTGTTCTTTCTAGCTAGCTTGTGAGTACGGCTTGATAGGAACGAATCTCCTTTTATTCCTCAATGATTTTCCATGACCAAAGTCACTCTTCTTTTGGTTCCAAATCTTTCTTGAATCTGCCAACTCTAATTCTGCTACTAGTGCCACCTATACGACTTGGGCATAAGTGGAAAGCTACATGCAAACGATCCTTCCCCGAATTGATGGCTCTAGGCCCCACTCAATCTTTCATGCTTTTACTCTTCGTCTGGTATAACAGCTATAGCGAAGCGGTTCAACTCCTCGAAGAGGCTAGTGTACTAGATTACCGTCATCGATCCTTGTTTAAATTTTAGGAATTCTCTAATCTGCCCCTGATGGAAGGAAGCGGAAAAATAATTTTCTAAAAATAACCCTTCAAACTAATCTCATGTTAAGGGTGTCACGTCTTGGGTGTTGTCGATCATAGACCATCAATGGTCCGCTTTTCTTTCCAATAGGTGAGATGCTAAAGCTACCCGATCTGCCTCAACTTGAACTCCCATTGAGTTGAATAACTTCTTGATGGCCCTCAGCCACTCCGCGACCACTTTCGGTTCTACTCCTCCTCTAAACATAGGGGCTCGCTGTCTTCCATGCTCTAATAATAACCACGCTCTATCACGCACATGGGGACCGTTAATACTAGTGGCAAGCTCTCGTAAAACTTGGGCTAATCCAGGTGCTTCGTCATCTATGGGTCTACTAGTTTGTCGGTGGTGGTTTGGTTGTCTACCAATCATCCTAAAAACAATGAGTCTTATGATTTAAGGGTTATTTCAATTCTTGATTATTTTCACGTTCTAGGATCTTATGGAGTTAAGTTTGATGTTGTTTTAGCAAGCATTAAGTGTAAGATAACTTATGGATATTTTTTTTTAACAATACTTGTATTTCATGTCATTCAAGCTCAGGTGCATAGTCAATATAAGGTTTCAAAAAGGTTCACAAAACACACATACAACATTGAAAGGAAAGAAAAGAAAAGATTTAACGTGGAGCTTGCTAGGGCCTATTTAAAATGGACATGGGCAGAAATATCAAACGACTTCCTTGTGCTCCCAAAGGTTGTAGAGTTTCTTCTGGCTCCTAACACTTGACTCTGACGTGTTGGTATGTAGGGTTTGAGATCTCCTCCAATGACTAGATCATTTACTAAGTAGTTAATCGTTCAAGAGTAAACTAAACGTGATAAGAGGTAAGGCGGTGGTAATTATCTAGTCTTGCAATCCATCGTGGCCTGATGGTTAAATCTTCATTAGACTCCAAACGTTCATTGTCGTGGTCAAGATTTTTGTTTTTAGATGGTGATGGCAGAATCCGAATTATAGGTCGAATGTCTTGCATAGTAAGTCGAATGTCTTAAGCTCAACGTTGCCTCTTGTCTTTCATTTTTCTTATTGGCAACATAAACTTTTGTCCCTTAGTTTTTCATATAGGTGGGTTAGCTACAAACTAGTTTGGAGAAGCTCGAACTTTGTCATGTGGTGATGTCATAGGTTTTCCAGTACAAAACTGTTGTCTTTGACTGTAGATCCTTGATGGCATAGTCCAATCCGTTGGAGCCTCCGAATGAGACGTAATATCCTAACGACTATCCTTACTCTCCTATATACTAGGTAAGGTTTTGAAAGTAAACCAAGGACAGAAAAAAACATGCATGGGGTTTAATAAGGATTATCAGCTCGATTTTACTAGTTTTAAGAAATGAGATCATAAGACGGTGAATAGGTAAACGTTTAGCTGATGATTTCAAATAACATACTAAGCTACATGAGATATAGTTGGAGTTAAGGCGGCTAAGGAAAGGCGAACAAGTTCTTTACCGAGATTCAACGAAAAAATATTCCTAGATGGTTCAAAAGATGGATTAGATTAGGGCAAGGGGGTCATAGCGAAAGCAATCACCGTTGACTCAGATTAAGAGATCGATTGAGGCTTAGATGCATTGGAGATAAGAGATCAACAACTAATAAACATTACAAAGAGGATGTTCTCGGGATCAATCTATGCAACATCAGCCCTTGACAAAAGATACGTTTAAGTAATGGGTAGCCAAACTAGATATTTATCCTGAAGTTATGTTGGTCTAACGCACTTCAATTCAAGCAACCAAGTCGACTCCACAAGTTGGGATTTCAAAAGTAAAGAATTTACAAAATTACTGCACAAAAGTGTGGTATCAGGATCGAGAGAAATGAATGAGGGCAAATGATTTCACCAATATCGAACATTCGGAACCGATGAAATTAGAAAGAAGGGTACTCAAGGGCTTCAATTGGGTGCACAAGTTGACACAAAGGCTTGAGAAAGGAACTCATAAGGGTGAAGTTACGGAGTTCTAACGGTGGTTTCAGTAAAATTTAGGCTATTCCTAGTGCGTACTCTCGTCTACCCCCCTCAAATAAATTTCTTGTTGCATAAATCTTCGATCTTCGATCTCGATGCCCTTACTCGTCCTTTGCATATAGATTCCCTGCTGCTTCTGATCTAGGTAATATCCTAACACAACTCACTATAAGACTTAGATGCAGCAAATTTTAGTTCTTAAAATGTATAAATGATAATTATAATTAATACAACTCATCCTATAGAGTTTCTACACGACAGAACGCATGATTTCCAATAACCCAAGGCCTGAAGGTTCACTAAACCTAGGCTCTGATACTAACTGTGACACCCCGTCTTTCGAGCACATTGGGACATACATAAGTATAATTAAGGAGAATATTATAACCATTCATTCATAGTTACATATAATAAGTACTACATCATTCAGAGTTTTGAACTGTTCAAAATACATAGCGATTATAGTTTCACAAAAGATTCAACAAAAATTACAATGAGCCCGTGAAAACTAAACAAAAAGAACAAAAGGGTGAACTTTAAATTTCTTCAGCTAGCATTGTCGGGGTCGGCTGGCTCCTGCCACTCACCTTGTTCTTCAACACCTCCTTCTTTTTCAGGTGCGACTTCCTTAAAGAGTTCTTCCTCCTCACTTGTGGCACGAATGTCATAAGCCAAAGCCCAAAAATAAACTCCCTAAATCTTCTAACAAAACTCGCCACAAAATATTTTACAACGCATATCATATAACACTTAGTACAATTTATAGTCAATGAGACAAACAAATTTAATGATTACAACAAGACAAACATATATAAGAATAAATATACATGTGCGTGATGCAAATAAATGCGATGCAAGTGTCCAACCCGACATACGTCCAGAATCATAACACAAATTGCACGCTAGGAATTTCATAGTAGACTTTATGGGAATTTGATCACCAAATCTGTCCTCGTCTCGTTGCAAATAGAAAACGCTCGCCTTGGTTTCATGCCTCAACTGTCTTACTCAATGGCAACGATGTGGGGGCAGAAAATTAACATCCTTATCTTCCGGCCAACCAAAATAATGTGCAAAAATCACACATTAAGTACCAGGATACTTGTTTGGCGTCAACCCAACGTCTAAGTGACAATTAGGAATTTCAAGAGACATTTCACATTATTCAAAGTACCAAGATGAAGGGTTTAGGACCGCCACTATCAGGCTCTCTCCGAATTACCCTTCAAAACACCATGGCAATAGGGTTTAGGTCTGCCATAATTGGGCTCTCTCCAGAATTACAACCTCAATAGGATTAGGTCCGCCGAATTAGGCTATCTCCAAACTTACCCAAGTTGCCCGTGTTAACGCTACTTCCATAATATAACCATAACTCAAGGTGCGACGAAATCAAAGGAACATATACCCAACAATATAACCGAGGTACAAAATAACAAGACCCAAGGTACAGGATGTAACCCACAAGATGCCCCAAGGGCAATGTAAAATGCTTATGATACAACTACTCATATTTTGAAGTACAACTTAACAACAACATGGTATGAAACTAAACATGGCAAGACATATAAACCAACATAGCATAGAGTACAAGTCTTTAAAGCATAAGGTACAACTCATTAAGGTATGGAATACAAGTACATGAAGCACAAGTTATAATTCATAAGATATGGATTTAAATTAGCGACATGAATTCTAATCATCCAATAATCACCCTAGCACACTAATCATTTAATATAACTTAATTAAGGTCTATACTTTAAGTCTCGCAACATAACATGCCACTATACACTTAACAAAATTAAGGTAAAAGTTCAAGTGTCAATTTAAAAAGTATAACAGTATTTTGGAGTACCTAGACATGGAGTTAAGTTCTAATTTGTGGCACCATTTAGATACAAATATTTTTTAAAACTTTTATATTCAACACTACGGTCGGATCCTAAGGTAAATAGGTTATTTGTTTCATTTAAAAGAAAATAATTAGCACTTTATAGAGAAATGTACAGAATTTTGGCCTCCGTTAGTCTCGATTTTAGGATATCAAATCAAGGGCTATGGATCTGATTGTTGGATATGTTCCATTTTACGGTGTCCCCTACAAGTTTTAAGTTTAGTGGTAAGGCTTGTTGTTTGGAACAAGTTAAAGATTTTGGTTATTTTACAAAATGGGTTCAGTCAGCTATAAAAGGTTCAGTAGAA
>JAOTRH010166240.1:0-12614 GCA_034768845.1 Heliamphora exappendiculata
TTTTAAGTTAACTTTTTTTAAATTAGTTATTTAAAAAAAACTATTTTTTTTTTTTTAAATTAGATAATTTTACTCTATATATTTAATATTAACAATTATATGTATTTTTTACTTGTAATAATAAATTATAAATTAAGAGTATTTTGTATTTTCAAAATAATTGGAGTTCGAATTAAATATTCTAAAAATTAGTGTTTTAATTTCACTTTTTAGTTTTTTTTTCTTTTTAACCAAACAAATTATATTGATTTTTTTACGTTTTTAGCCAAAAAAATTATAGTTTCCAAAAGGGCTCTAAAAATATAGTAATTTTGGCAATATTTTTAAAAATTCACTAAAAATTAAAAAAACCTAAGAAAGCCCTTAAAATGGATTTTTCATCTTATCTAAATAATTTTTTAGTTAAATTTCTTAACTCTGGTTTCTCATAATAATATAAAATGATATCGTTTGAATTAATATAAAAAAATTAAAAAAATTCATCAAATATGAAAAAAAAACTATTCTACACGGTGCCTTAGTTGATTGCTAAAAAAATTTCATTTTTACTTTTTTTTAAAAATTAAACAACATTATCCTCTAATATAATTAATTATAATGATCATATATATTCGACCGTGATAATAATTAAATTATTAACTAGAGATATTAATATATTTTAAAATGAGTTGAGATTATAAATAGATTATTTTTTGTATTAATGTTTTGATTTAATTTTTTATTTTTTTATTTTTTTACCTTTTTTCTGCAAATGAATTATGTTATTTTTTTTGCATTTTTTAGCTCAAAAACTTGGATTGTCAATTATGTTCTTTTCTTTACTTTCGTTTCACTATAGTCTCAATTATTAACTTCTACTTGTTTTTTTTCTTTACATTCGTTTCACTATACTCTCAATTGTAAAATTATACCCCAAAAAAATCTAATTGTTAAAATTTAATTATTGAAAGTGCATTAAGATATAAAAATATATAAATTTAGGCCCAGATTGGTAATTAGCTAAAAAATTATTTTTTTTATTTTAGCCAAAAAAATAAATTGAGTTCGAAGTAAGTTATTTGATAACTTAATTTTTAAGTTATTTTTTTTAAAATTAATTATTTAGGCAAAAAATTAGTTTTTTTTGTTTTTTTGCTCAAAGTTAACAATTTTATCCATTTATATATTTAATGTTAATAATTATATATAATTGTTAGTGATAGTAAATAAATTATAAATAAAAAATATTATTAAATTTTAAAAGTTATGAAAATTTAATTTGAATATAAAAGATAACCAAAAAAATTAACCGAAAAGAATGAAATACCTGAATTGGGTCTCGAGGGGATGACCTGACATGTGAATTGGGGTCTTGGATTATTTTTAAAATTTTGTTACCTATTTTATATTATTTTTAAAATTTTGTTACTTATTTTAGAAGAAAAAAAAAAGCTATTTTATAATTTTAATATGAAATTTTTTTGTTTTTAATGAATTTTTTTAACTTTAATTAAAATAATTATATTTTTAGATTTGTTTAATTACGTAGAAATAAAAAATTAAAAAATCTAGACCAATCAAAAAAACCAAAAAGATTAGACACAAATATTATTTCAAACATTATAAATTAAATGCAATAAGTAAAGATATAATAAACTTTTTAGCCCAAAACCAAAAACAAATTATTTTAAATAATTTATCTTTTTTCTTTTCTTATTTTTTTAAAAAAATTAAACCTACTAAAAAATAAAAATCTTAACATCCAAACAGGCCCAAGATGTAACAGGACTACCCTACATATACAGCATTACTAATACATAGCAGTAGCTATGCTATGAGTGAGTGATGGAAATGAGATGGAAATGACAAGAGAGAGAGAGAGAGAGAGAGAGAGAGAGAGAGAGAGAAAGTGATAAGATGGATGTTCGTCCCACGTGGGGGATTCGCACGTGGGCACAACAAACACTGCGGCGGTTGGAAGAAGTTTGCTGCTGCTGCCGTCGCTGTCACCGCATGTATACTATGTTTGCTTCACGCAATTAAGCTGCTCCCCCACTTGCCGTGGCTTCAAAGTTTGTACTAAAATCCCTAACTCATGTAATAGATTGCAATATTAGAAAAGTACACAAATTTTTAATAATAAACTAATTATAAAAATTAAAATATTAATTGTTTATTTTTTATTAAAATTAATATGAAAAAGTATATTGATTAAAAAGACACTTAACTTTGAAATCTGTAATTTTGTTTTAATTATAAATACTTTCTCTAATGACAAATATAATAAACGAATTTTTTTTAATAAATCTTATTATTCAACAACTGAATCGCACTAAGCCTTATTACATTGTATTTATAAAGATAAATCCTAATTGAAGGAGAAAAACATCAATTAGAACAGCACAATCTTGTTATATCCAAAATTAGTTAGAAATTATTATAAATGACAAATCTAAGTTAAGACCAAATCTTAATACTAAAAATATAATGAAACGTGTTAAAATAAATAATACTTTAAAAATAAATTTTTAGAAAGGGTTATTATTAAAACAAAGTTTCTTAAAATAATAACATTGCATTTTTTGAGGCCTAAACGATAAAATTTGATTAAAAATTTACTTAAATCATGGTATAATGATTTGTTTAGTTTATTGAGCCATTTACAATTGAACATAAGCCTTTTGAGGCTAATATGCTAACGTCACTTTTACTATTATTTTTTATTAATTTTTTGACAATCGTATGTTTTTATACGAGCGAAACTCATGATTTTGTAATAAGAATTTACAATAAAATTCAGTACAAATAAATGATCAAAATCAAATTTTCCTAACTTTTGTGAATGAAAGTATCAATCTTAAGTATTTTTCATATTAGAATAGGTAATGACTAATATTTTTTGTGTTTAAGGCACTTTTAATATAAAGTGTAAAAAATTATTAAAAATAAAAAATAAAAAATTAATAATTTTCAATTGGCCATTCTCATTTAATAACTATTACGTTTATTGTTTATTGTTTTTATTTTTAATTTTTTTATAAATTATAAATATAAACATATTTAATAATTATTTTTATTTTCAAAAAGATAATTATTAATTTTAATTTTTTGTTATTAATTTTAGTTAAAGGTTATAATTTATTTCAAACAATCACAACTTCTGTAACAAAATACAACTATTTTTTCTCAGCATTTATTATAAGTTATAGTTTATAAATTACTAATTTTAGCAAAATCGAAGACCACCGTTGTACTTCTAAAACATAAACCCTTTGGTTTTATTTCGATCAAGGGTTTGTGCGGTGTACTATGCACAGCATAGCGGATTAAAAGTTTTAATTTTTAAATATATTTTTATAATTAAATTTGTTTATTATGTAAAATTTGTTATATTTTTTATTTATATAAAAAATAAATTTTTTTCGATATCGGTATTTAAGTGATCGGTTAATATCAGTATCTACATATAATTGAATATATAATTGAATATTAATTATAATTTTTAAAAAAAACACTTAAACAAATGTTAAGTTATCACTACGATATAATATTAGATAAATTTTATTTTTTATAAAAATAACAAATTCAACGTGACGTAAATAATGAACGGTTTAAATCATAAAAATAACTTAAAAACTAAAACTTTTAGTGCGCACAGCACACTGTGCCGTGCACAATGCACAGCACAGACCCCTGGTTCCATTTCTCCCCATCTATTTTCTTTCTCTTCCTCTCTTTTCCTCCTCTCCAAACAGAGAAAAAACTAAAATATAAGCACAAGATAATCCCGGAGTATAGGGAGAGAAACACAAGCAGAAAAGAGAGAGAGAGAGAGAGAGAGAGAGAGAGAGAGAGAGAGAGAGATGAGTAGCAATAATGGAGGTGGGCCTTGTGGAGCCTGCAAATTCCTTCGGCGCAAGTGCGTGGAAAGCTGCGTATTCGCGCCGTATTTCCACTCGGAGCAAGGCTCGGCTCGCTTTGCGGCGGTGCACAAGGTGTTCGGAGCCAGCAACGCCTCGAAGGTGCTCACCGGAGTGCTGGCGCACAACCGGCTCGACGCCGTCGTCACTCTCTGTTACGAGGCTCTGGCTAGGGTTAGAGACCCAGTTTATGGCTGTGTTGGCCACATCTTCACTCTCCAACAACAGGTAAATTATATCATTAGGAAAAGTCTAAATACAGAGTTAAATCACATAGGGGCTGTTTGGCAATATTAGTGTTTAATAATTTTTAAATTTTTTTACTAATTTTTGTTTTAACCTATAAGTTTTTTAAACATTCACAATTTTAATTACAATTTATAATAATTATTTTTTATTTAAAATACAAGTTATAATTTTTATCAAATATTCATATTTTTTACTATAAATTACAATTTATGAACTATTAATTTTAATAATACCAAATACCATCGTAATAGAATTAACTCCTCTCAAGGGATTGGCTTAGTGGTTAAGGTTTGAAACTTGAAAAGTTATTATTTTCTAGATTTCAAGTTTGAAATTCTTTACACATTATTAATTCTTTAGAATTAATTCTTTAGAACTAATTTATACGAAACTTGACTTTGATTTTAATTGGATCTCATTTACCTCTACCGGAGCATGCTACTGTACGGAGACGTGCAGTCCTAAGAGAGGTGAATTGTAATATCTTAATATCCCACATCGAAAGGAAAGAGAGTTTTTAGGTTATAAAAAAAAATTTAGACTTTTACATAGCAACGAGATATTTTTTTAGGTGGTATAGACCCTAACAGAACTCAGTTATGTGTATTTACGTTGGAGTAATGCAAAGATAGGTAACCTCTTAGAAAAAACAAAATCGTAAAAATTTTGTCAAAAATAAATAATATCCTTGACATGTAAAGGATACGAGTGTTATATTTTTTAGTAAATTATTCAACTTTAGTACGAAATTTTATATTTTTTGAGTTCATCTCATCATAAGAAATAAAAAAAGTAAAAATTTTAGATTAAAAAATTTAAAAAAAATAAAAGAAAAAAAAAATGTACAAAAAAAAATATAACTTTTTTCCATTTTTAGTAAAAAAATTTACATTGATCAACTTTTTTACTTCAAACATTTCTCATGAGCGGAATTGAAAAAAAAATATTTAAGACTGAGAAATTGAAACAAAATAAAATTTAACATAGATATAAAAAAAAATTTAGAAAAGATGAAAGTAAATGATTGGAAGTACACTTTAAGAATTTAAAACAATGTCAAGTTTTATTTTGATACATCATGAATTTTGAATGTACAAAAAAGCAGCTATATTATATCTAAAAAGAATGTCGAGTAAATCATGAATTTTAAATGTACAAAAAAGTAACTATATTATATCTTTTATTTTGTTTATATATTTTGGATATTAAAATATTAATTTTATTTATTATACCTTATTTTAGTGTAATTTCTTAATTTTATGTGTAATTTCTTTAATTAACATAAAATAATTTATATTAATACATACAAAAAATTGTGACCCCGAGATAATGAACTCCTAGTTCATTCTATGTTCAGAGAGAGTGGTTAGAAGTAGTGGTCAAATTGGATAGTCAAATGTAGTGGCTTAAAGTGGTGGTTGAAAATAATAGAAATAAATAAATAAATAAAATATTTACAAAATATATGAAAACATCTTCTTCTTTTTTTCTGTTTACAAGAATTTAATAAATTTTAAAAACTATTTTTATTTTTTTAAAATCAAAAAAAATTATTAAACATGTTTTTGTTTACAGTTTACTGAAAATATTTTTAAAAAAGTTGAAAATAGTAAACATAAATCTTACCAAACAGGGTCATAGTAACTTAGCTTTTAAGTTAGCTTTTTTTAAATTGATTATTTACGTAAAAATTAATTTTTTTATTTTTTGTTCAAATTGAATAATTTTATTATTTTATATATTTGATATTAATAATTATATGTAGTTAGTAGTTATTATAAATAAATTATTAATAAGGGGCATTATTGTATTTTAAAAGTAGTTGGAGTTTGAATAGAATTTTTTAGGAGTTACTGTTTTGATTTATTTTTTAGGTTTTTAACTTTTTAATTTTTTACCAAACGACATACGGATGGCACCGGAGCGGAGAAAATATCGAGGAAGTGGCGAAAAATAGGGAGGGAACGGGAATATTTCGGGAATAGAAATATTCCCGAAATAAACTAACTTTTAGTTTGTTTGGATTTAAAAAAATTAACTTTTTTTTTCATCTTTACATATTTCAAACATTTTAATTTTTTTTCAAACAAAATTATTATAATACTTTTATATAAAAAAAATTAACTCTACTCACAAAAATAAAAAAAATCGTATTAATATTTCAAACACTATAATTTAAAAATTAAAAGTAAGAATATTTTAAAAAACTTTGGTCAATTTAAAATAATAATTTACTTGTTTATTTTTAAAAATATATTTTTTAAATTATTTAATTAAACTATTATATTATTTGAACCGCTCTCATCATGGCAAGCAATCTAAATATGAATATTTCTGAAAATACCAAAAATAAAATCAAAATGAGCCGTAATTAATCCATTTTTATCTTGCTTATTTTTGTTTTTAATAATTTTTTTTATTTCTTGATAAAAAAAATTAATATATTTTGGATTTCTTATCAAGACCATTTGAAAAAATATAAAGACATGACCAAAAAATAATAAGATTTAACCAAAATATGAAAACATCTAAAAAAAATAAAAACAAATAAAAATCAAACAAAGTAACCCAAACATGAATTTTAAAGGTTTGTTGCTTGCCAGGATTAGCAAGTGTTTGGGATATCTAAAAAAATTGATTTTTAAGATATTTAATTTTTTTTTATAAAAAAAGAAAAATAAAAAAAAGTTAGGTGTTTGGGATAATTTTTTTTAGTAATTTTTTTGCTTTTTATTAAAATATCTAATATATTTTTGTTTTTGTTTTTAAGTTATAGTATTTTGAATATTGATATTTTTTTTTATTAGGGTTTATTATTATTATTTTTTATAAAAAATCAAATTTTTGGAAAACCAAACAAGAACTTATCCTCTCTAGAAAATATTTGAACCTTTTGTAGTTTTGACTTTTGTGGCTTCACTTGAGTTCCTATCTTTCTAGTAGGAGATATATGTCATAGAATTAATTGTTAATTTATGTATGCATTAATATTTTAAAGCCAACATGTCCATAATGTAATGTGGCTATTTATTTAGTTAACTGAGCTTTAAATCGTGTGAGTTGATAATTTTGCTAACATGCACTCAAATTCGGGAGCCAATGTGTCTAAACATTAGTTTATTTAATTCTCATATAAAAAAACATTTCGACACAATAAAATATTTATACTACTTAACGTATATTTTTTAATTTTTTAAGATAAATTGTCTTTACAAAATTTTATTGAGCATTTTATGTATAATATCAAAATTTATGTATAATTTTCTTGTAAATTTGAGATTTTTTACTTTTTCAAATCGTCTCAATGAGATATATAAATTAATACATAAATTTTGATATGTACAATAAAATATGGCTTGTGGCTTGAGATTTTTTATTTTTTCAAATCGTTTCGATGAGATGAACTCAAAAAATAAACAAAAGAAGAGAAAAGTCTACTAAAAACGAAAATAAACAACATTCGATTTGGCTTATTGGCTTTTTTTTTGTTTTTTTTGTTTTTTTTTGAATTTTTTTTTACATTTTGATCAATAATTTTTACTTTTCTGGCTCGTCTCAATAAAAAAAATTTAAAAAGTATAATAGTTTGACTAAGTAAAATAAAAAATTTACTAAAAATAAAAAATTTACAATATTAAATAAATCAATAAGTAATATTTTCCATTCAGGGCCATAAACTTTCTGCTTTTGGCCACATTGTCTCTATATTCAAGTTTATCATAATATTTATGCACAAGGATCACTCAATGAGCTGGTTAGAGGCAGCTGCTATTTTTGAACTTTGGAAGAAGAAAAGTCTATTATTATTTATAATAGTCTTAGTATGTGTTTGGGCTAGCTTATTTTTGAAATTTTTTTAGCTTAAAAGTTACGAAAAAAGTTAACTGATTTGGATTATTAGATTTTTTTACTTTTTTTTACTTTTTTTTACTTTTTATACATGATTTGACACTTTTTTTTAAAAATCAAAAAATCAAAAAATCTAAAAACTGCTAAAAAAATTTAGTTCAAACACAGGCATAGTTTTAAATACCATACAACTTTATAAGTTCCATTTTTAATATTTTATTTTAAATATCTAATATTATCTGTTAAATTTAAAAAAAAATTTATTCATCACTTCTAAATTAAAATCACTTGTTCATCATGTTTGAGATTATAAGGATATTAGTACAACTTCAATTTCAAATAGTGCATATCCTTTAAGATGCTGCTTCATCATATTTTGATGAATATTTTCCCACTCCATCCCCCATATTTTGATGTATTGTAATTCTCCCCCCATGCCATATAAAAGATTTCACTGTGTGTTTTTGCTGTTCAAAAAAGAATTTTCCACATTTATTTTGGTATAATGTATCAATTTAAAGTTAATTAAGAGACAATACAATTTATGTGCAATGTATGCATATAGCTGTTAGATAATACTATGCACCAAAATTACGCTTTAGATGATTCGAGTTTTCTCAATTTTCTATTACCGTTATAACGGTTGGCTCATTTTTATTAATTATAAGATACCGACACAAAAAAAGTTATTTATACATATTAAATTTTTTTATTTATTAAAAGTATCACATGAGCAATGTAAATGGCTAATTGTGCAAAGACGCCTAACTATAAGACACGTCCAATTTTGTAAAAAATCATTTTTCATTCTTCACTTTACCTAGAGAAGAGATTTTCTATCTCGAAATTAATATCATATATCTCTTGGTGTCAATACATTAAATTTCAATAAATTATATAAAAATCTCAAATTAAAGAATTTGGAGACATATTTAAGGTCTTTTTATTCTAGGGTTAGGATTGGACAATTATGGGAATAATCTAATATAGTTTCTTATTTAATTTGTCAAATTGAGAGAAAGATTGGACTATACTTCTATTCCCCTATCATATTAAATTTATTACTATCCTACCACCTAGTTGAGTTTAGGAGTCCAAGAACTATTTTTATTTCACTTTTTTGTAATTTCATAACAATTTTACTAAAATCAGGATAAGCCAAATAACGTACTATTTATTCCTAATTTATCTTAGTTTCAATCAAACACATTTTCGTACAACCAAAATATTATATTAATAATTCAATCTATAATACTCATGTAATAATAATACGTGTACATTAATTATTTCATAAAAAAGCACTATATTAATAATTCGATTCATAATACTCTACGTATCAATAACTCAACTATACTTATTATTTTATAAAAATAATTTTTTAACCAAACGAGCCCTAACAATTTTTATAAGGATAGACAAACATATAATTTTCCCGACATTTAATTCATTACCATTGAATATCTTGCTATACTAGATATCACGTTACTCTGCATGATTGTTTTTTCAAATGTCTCATGTTCGAAATCTCTAAATGTAAGTAATTTTGTGGGTTAATTCATATGAAATTTTATTTCGACTTTAATTAAGTATCCCGTAAGTATACTGTGGAATTTGTTCTTCAGTATCAGTCGATGTAAGCGTAAATTAGCCTAAACATCTTAAGATATATATTTTCAAAAAATAAAAAAATAAAAGAAAATTGTTAGATACAATGACAAGTGATCAATGAATAACTGTGCTTTTTGATTCAGCAGATAGTAAGTTTGCAAGCAGAGCTGGCAAACATTCAAGCTTGTCTCTCTACAATCAAGTCTTTCTCTCCCTTACCTCCCGGCCAACCTCACGAAGCTCCTTCAATGGCGAATGTTCTTCAGTCCTCCTCGGCTCACATGGCGTCGTCGACCTGTAACGAGTCGACGAATTTTGATCCTTCGACTTCAATGGAACTTCTAGGGTATTTCAATGCTCTGGATCGAGAATTAATTATCGAGGAGGAGGAAGAAGAAGAAGAAGAAGAAGAAGAAGAAGAAGAAGATGAAAAAGAAGAACAAGGTGATCTCCGGACGCTAGATCGTGAATTAGTGTCTAGATATTTGGCAGGAGTGAGATTTCAACCCTAATGTGCACTTCTGAAAATTGGAAACTGTTCGATCAAAACCCTAACTTGGGATCGTTTTGTCTCGTTAATGACATGAAATTTGAATCAAATGTAGGTGTAATTTTTTTATATAATTTTTTAAATTTTTTAAAAATATTTTTAAGTGTTCAAATTAATTTACGAGTACTTAGATTAATTTTTTAGAATAGATCTGATGTCTTTTGTTTTTTACATTTTTAGTGAACTTTTTCAGTAAAGAACGCAATTTTCAAGAGTTTTTTTATTTATGGAGAATTAGAAGGGTAAAAATTTTGATTTAAAAAAATTAAATAAGACGAAAACATTCACTTCATAGATTTTTTTTTTTGACTTTTTGTAACTTTTTTCATCTTTATTAAACAATCCAAAAATAAGAAACTTAAATTAAAAAATTTTAAAAATTTAAAAATACAAAAAAAAATTCCAAAAAGGCCTTGCATTTGGCTTAAGTGTTTCTTGCTTCATGTGCTTTTTGATCACAACCAGAGTTTTAAATAGTGTGGTATCTTGAGGATTAATTGATTTAATTTCAAATGAAGATATCTTGCAAGTTGAATGTTTGGAAAATGGGTTTTATTTTTCATTTTGGTTTTTAATTTATATTTTCTGTAATTTTATACAAGAAAATAATTCATTAAAAAAAAGTGTAAAGAAAAACAGAGGAAAAGAAAACATATGAAATTTATTTTTCATCACTAGTTTATTTTGTAACAAAATTTGTAAAAAAATAATAATAATAATTCTAAGATTTCTCACAATACATAATCTTAGGTAAATGATATTTTCTCTATAAAAATTATTATTATGAAATTCATTTTTTTAAAAGATAAATGAACACATATAAGAAAATAATATTTTCTTTTCTAAAGCCAAGTGTAATAGTCAAACACTTCATAAATCTTTTTCTTTTTTTCTCTCTTTTTTCTTTTTTCTTAGTACACACAGGATTGCAATTTTCTCCGCCCCGCACTCACCCTGTTTTGTAGAATTTTTTTCGTTTTCGATAATAAACGGGATAAGAACGGTATTTGCACTGCCCGATTTTTTCCGCCCCGCCCCCAATTATATAAAATAAATAATTTTTAAATATTAATATATGTATAAAATATATATTTTATAAATATAATAAGTTTAAAATATTAAAATATTATATTTATCTCTAATTTTTCTTTTTCATTTCTTATATTTTATATATTTAATTATATTAATTCATCAACTATTATTTTTTATTTATTATATTATTTATAACTTTTATTAATATTACTATTTTAAACATAAAAAATTATACTTAAGATATTCCCGTCCCCGCCTTATTCCCCGCTATTTTCCTGATATTTTTCCCCGTCTCCGCCCCGATCAAATAGGGGACGGGAATGGGGGAAGTAATCCCGGCCCCGCCATGCCCTGTTGTCATCCCTATTAGTATATCGGTTTGGGATGTTTAAAAATTCTAACTTTTAAGAGTTTTAATTTTTTTAAAAAAGAGAGAAATAAAAAAAAGTTAGATTGTTTGCGATAATTTTTTGTAGTAGTTTTTTTTGTATTTTTGTTTTTTATTAAAATGTCTAAAATACACTTATTTTTAGTTTTTAAGTTATAGTATTTGAGATATTAGCACGATTTTTTTTTATTTTTGTGGGTAATATTGACTTTTTATGTAAGAGTATTATAGTAATTTTGTTTTAAAAAAAGTTAAGGAGTTTAGTATATGTATTGACTTTTTTTCTTAAATTAAGAGATATAAAAAAAAGTTGATTAACTTTTTTTAAAACCAAACAGTATAATTTAAAAATTATTTTTTTTGCAAAATAGCCAGCTCAAAAACTAGCGGAAACTAAACCCCCAAAAAAAAAATTGATCGAAATCTAATCATCCCTAAAAAAAAAAAAAAAAAAACCTATGAGACATTTTTAGTTTATTTGTTTAGGGCCTAATTAGAAATCCAAGGTTTTTCGCTTTTTGACTAATCTTGTTTTTATTTTTAAAAGGCCAACATAGCATATTTGGCAAAAAAGCAAACGGCTAAAACGTCAATAAGTTAAACCAAAAAAACTAATTCTTATAATTTTTTATTCAAATTCTTTGTCATATTTTAAATGACAATAATTTTCTAATTATTTGACAACTATATATAATTATTATTATTATTATGAATTATATAAGAAAAAAAATAAAAGAGCTAACTCTTTACCTAATCAACAAACTTTAAAAAAAAATTAACATAAAAATTAATTTATCAAATAATTTACTTTGAACTCAATTTAAATAGCTTTGCCAATCAGGCCTTAGCATCCTATAATGAGTATCACAGACTACATAAGCCTACATAAGCCCAAGATAAAGTTGGCCCAACACTTTTTTTGGGCCTATGAGCCCACACTATGGTTGGCAAACAGAAAACTTAAAGTTTCTTGGGCTCCAAACAAGCCCGAAGTAAGAAGAGGCTTATTATTTGTTTAAAAAACCAAAAAGATGAATCT
>JAOTRH010166251.1:0-12613 GCA_034768845.1 Heliamphora exappendiculata
TCTTGAGTTCTTAACCTCAATATTAGGGCTTTAATATATGCTTGTGTGGTTCCCTCTCTATCCTGGGTCTCAAGCTCAAAAAGGTTAAACGATTGGGCCGGTTCTTCTTACCGAGCTTAGATTCTAGATTTCGTTTCTTTTTTTTTTGAAATGTTCTTTCTTTTCTATTTGTATACATAAGTTCGAGTTATTACAATCTACCCTCTTTTAAGAAATGTTTTCCTCATAATTTACATACCTTGCTCGAAGAGATGTGGGTACTTCTTCTGCATATCCTCTACTCGCTCCCACGTGGCTTCTTCCATTGAATGAGTACGCCATAACACTTTTACTAAAGGAATGACCTTGCTTCTCAAAACCTGTTCTTTCTTATCTAGTATCCCTGCTGGCTTCTCTTCATATGTGAGGTCGGACTTCAGGTCAATAGGCTGTGTTGTCAACACATGTGAAGTGTCTGGCATGTATTTCCTCAGCATCGAAAAGTGTAATACATCGTGTAGTCTTGCTAAATCTGGTGGCAAGGCTAGTTGATATGCTGTGCTCCCAATTCTCTGAATAATTTCATATGGTCTAATGTACCGAGGGCTAAGTTTCCCTTTCTTCCCAAATCGCATTACTTCCTTCCATGGCGACATCTTCAAGAACACATGGTCCCCCTCTACAAACTCCAGGTCGCGTCTCCGATTATCTGGATAACTCTTCTGCCTGTCCTGCGATTGCTTCAATCTCTCTCGGACCAACTTAATCTTGTCAGTGGTAATTTGAACTATCTCATGTCCAAGCAACTTCATCTCTCGACTTCTTCCCAACAAATTAGGCCTCGACATTTTCTGCCGTACAACGCTTTATAAGGAGCCATCCCTATAGTTGACTGAAAACTATTGTTATATGCGAACTTGATTAACGACAAATGTTCTTCCCAACTTCTAGCAAAGTCTAGAACGCATGCTCTAAGCATATCTTCTAAGGTTTGAATTTTCCTCTCCAATTAACCGTCAATCTGCGAATGGAAAGCTGTGCTAAATTTTAGAGTAGTCCCCAATGCTTCTTGTATGTTAAGCCAAAACCTAGACGTAAAACGTGGGTATCTGTCCGATACTATAGAAATTGGTACTCCATGTAGCCTAACTATCTCATCAATATAAAGCCGTGCAAACCGATCCATCGAAAATGTCATCTTTATTGGTATGTAGCGAGCTAACTTCGTCAACCTGTCCACAATTACCCAAACAGCATCATTCCCCTTGGGTGTTCGAGGGAGTCCAGTTACTGAATCCATGGTAATATGTTCCTACTTCCACTCGGGTATAGGTAACGGTTGTAGTAATCTTGCCGGCTTCTGCTGTTCAACCTTAACTTGTTGGTATACTAAATATCTTGTCACGAAATTTGCTACGTCCTTCTTCATTCCACTCCACCAGTATCTTTCTTTTAAATCTCTATACATCTTAGTACTTCCCGGGTGCATGGTGTGTGTCGAGTTATGCACTTCATCTAAGATTTTCCTCCTCAACTCTCCATTATTCAGAACATACAATCTATGACCGAACCACAATACGTCATCCCAAACTTCAAATTCTATCTTTCCTTTAGCTACTGCTTCCGCCCTTATCTTATTCACTTGATTATCAACCAATTAAGCTGCTCGAATTTGATCTAATAAGGTTGGTCTTACGCTCAGAGTTCTTAATAGCCCTCCATTCTTTCCTATGGCAAGATGGGTTCTAGGTGTTTGCATTTCAAAAAAAGTATAACACTACTACAATAATAGAAAAGATCTCACTCAAAAAATTAAAAAGATCTCAATTTTTAATTAAAGCGTGATTAAAACAATAAGAAAATTTTTTAATCTTAGTTTATTAAATAAACTGAGATTATATGTATTTTTAATCTCAATTATTAAAAATATAAAATAGTAAATTAATTTTTTAATCTTAGTTGTTTTTATAAACAAGATTACAAGTATGTGGGAAAAAAAGTTATGCCTCCACTCTCCCGATACATCTAGAGTCCCTACAAGCCCACACAATCTATGATTATGCATTATCCCTTCCCTCTCTCACACGATTCTCATCTAGATTCTTACTCGCGCATACTGACATTAAGCTAGCCCCAGCGCTCTTTGCCTCTATCAGGCTTCTCAATCCGCCGCTCGCGCCACCGCCGATCGCCATCGTCGCTCACACCACCGCCGATTCCCGTTGTTGCTCACGCCAATATTGCCGTTCGCCACCGCCTCTCACACCACCGGTAATCCCACCCACCAACCCTTCCACATTCCCTCACACCATTGCGTACAATTCAGATTAACAGAGAAGGTTTGCCACGATTAGAAAAGAGAGCAATGGACGTCGTCGTCGTATGCCTGAGCCACTCCACGCCTTCTCTCACTGTCGTCGTTGCCGTCGCAGTCACCACCACCATTCATTTATCCTGATGAGTCCATGAGAGTGATCTGAAAGCATCGAAGAAAAAAAAAACAGTTGTTCTAGGGTTTTTGTAGCGATTTGGGAGATTTTTCTCTAGCTATGATCTTCCAGAATTTTTTGAAGAGAGCTTTGATACCAAGTCATAAGAGATCGGTATCTTAAGGTTTGATTTTGGTTTTGATTTTATGTTTGTTGGTTCGATTAACGTGTGGTTTGATTTTGTGCTTTTTAAATTGAGTAATTTGGGATTTTCGGGTCTCCTGAGATTTTGGGTTTGATTTTCTTGGAATTAACACATTATTGCACTTGCATTCTATGATTCACAGTTGATTTTGCACTTCTATTACTTGCTTGGAGTTGTGAATAGAGTATTCAGTGTCAAAGTTCATTGATTCCAATATTAATGGTTCGAAAGCTAGTATATAATTTTCTGTAGTTGCAAAATGGGGTTGGGTTTGATTCCAGGTTTGATTCTAGGATTGCAAAATGGGGTTCGGTTTGATTCTAGGATTCCAAAATGGGGTTGGGTTTGATTCCAGGTTTGATTTCAACTAGTTGGCCTAAAATTGGATTGAATGAAGAGGCGCATCTTATTTTTGTTTATGATATCATTCCCTTTGTTTTAAATTTGATTCCAAGATTGACAATAAAATTTATCTTCAACGCTTTTGATTCGCCAATATCTGCATTTGTAATGGTCATTTGAAAAAAACTGAAAAAAGCTACAAAGAATGTGTGGCTCTTTAAAAGCCACACTTGGTGGAATATGATCTCTTGCTGCCATTGTCAGATTCTTTCCCTGGGGTTGTGTCTCACCGTGTGTCTAATCCTAAGGAAAGAAGTAGAATTTTTATTTTGTAACTTTAGTTCATGATGAGGGTAGTGGCGTCATCTTGATTAAGTTTCACCTTGCTTCTCCATAAGCACACAAACTATGATCTTATATTCTTATGTGAGTCATGGAATAAAAAAATTATTTATCTCTTTGTTCTGGAAAAAAAAAAAAGAATTGGGTTATACTTTCATAATCATAATGATTGTGAATCACTAGGGCATATAAATTGGAGCTTGAAAACAAATCTTGTCATGTTATGGTGTATAGAATAAAAAGTTTATTTCTCTTTGTTCATATCTTTCTCTCTTCGCTCCATAGGTTCCATACCTATCTAACTTCTTCTCTTTCTTTTAGAGGTTTCTGTTTATTATGAGCACTGATTCAACCTCTGATTTCGTGTTTGACTCGCAACTGTTCTTTGATTTGTTTCAAAAAACACAAAGGTAAGATACCTCTTCTTTCTTCTTTTCCCTCTTTCGAGATGCTTTTAACGTCCGTCATCTGTCTCCTTCTTCGTCTTCTTCTTTGTTTTTTTTATTTTTTTGGTGCAAATTAGAGAAGTTAAACGTGAAATTTTGAATGAATGGTGCAGAAGTTCCATGCATTAAGCAAGAAACTTCTTCCGAGGAAAAAATGAGTAAGTTATCTGTTACTCTCTAAGTTTGTATTTTAATTGTTATCATTTACCATACGCATTGGTTTAGGATATTCAATCTTGTCTACAAATCTGTTGCCTTATTATTTATTCAAAGGTTCTTCTGGAAAATATCAAAGTTATGTATAGTTATCATGGATTCATGGTGGAACTTATATTGTAGATTTGCATCCATAATGCGTATGATAGTTGATCCCTAGGATAACATGAATTAATCCAATCCTGTGGCATGCCAATTGAACTCTCTTGTTGAATCAAACTTTATGACTGACAATCACCTATGATCAAGGATGCTCCTTGTTTAGATGTTCTTACAGTATCGAAATCTATAGTTATATAGGAGGCTCCCTGTAATTTGATGCCGTATCTATAATTATTATTTAAATAGATTTCTGCTTCAAATCTAAGGAATCCCCTCATCTTCTAGATAAAGTTTCTGTTTGTATCCCCTAGGAAGTACTCCTTTTTTGTAGCCTTCTCTTTGTGGAATCTTGGTATGTGGATTTCACTAGCTTGCAGAATTAAAGTTTATGTTTTTGACACTTGAATTTTGAACTTATTTATATGAGTTTATATGGGTGGCACCCACTTAGTTGCCTTTCGAATAGCCTCTTACTTATCAAAAAGAAAAAAAACTCAGGCATTTTCCTACCTTTTTTATTGTGAGATCTTGTTGTGGCCAGAGATTCTTCATAATTCAAGGACCTCCTTTTCAACTCCTCTGCATAGCATTTTGCCTAGGAATGTGAAGGGCCATTATTAATGTGACCCATGGTTTTCCCAGACTTTTCATGCAGTGGAGCAGCATACTATTGAAACAATTACTTTATGAGTGCTTGAGATTTCATTTCTAAGAATACTTGTGCCTATTGCTGTGATAGGTTTTCTCATGAAACCTACTATGTTGAACTCTGTAGCTATGCTAAATGCTAATGGCTTTGCTTCCGTTAACTTCTAGAATTTGGGTCCAATATCGTATGTTGGAAGACCTTACCATGCTGATGAATCAAGTGAGGTGCTGCAACAAGTGCAATTAGAGTGTATAGGTATAGTTTTCTAACTAACTTTATACTAATGTATCTAGATATTCTTCATGCTAGCAAGTGGCATTTCTCTTAGATTGTGAATTTAAATCTGCAATATGATGCAAGCCAGTTTTAAAATGTTAATTTTGGAAATATATCTGACCGCACAACGTTAGCAATAGATAATTAGCACCATATCTTGATTGAAAGTGAATCATGGAATATGTGGTAACAATGTTATATGAGAGTTTTTTTAAAAAAAATTACCCTCTTTTCGTTATGCTGTGGTATCTGTCAAAAAGGCATCAACGTTTCCCAATGGTGGATATCTACATTTCTCATGCATCACTTGTGCTAGATTCTTACTTCAGTTTTGTTAGATGGTTGTGATATTAACAAAACTAACCACTTTAAATTATTGTGAATTTCTTGGCCCATCTATTAGCTTATGGTTATATTTGGTATAAAAATAATAGCTTATCTTGAATTTACTTTCTTTTAAAAAAATAATACTTTCTTTTTATATTTGGTATAAAAATTGTGAATTTACTTTCACGATTTTGGGAGGCATAGTTCTGGAATAATTTATAATTATACAAAGGCTAGACAGATGCAATTGGGTGAAAGGAAATAAGCATAGTTTGAAATTCAGAGGTAGATTCTGGAATTATTTACTCATGGGCAATTCTAGAATGTGTCCATCACACACTTCCCACAGAATCAAAAGTAAATTTTTGTAGTTGTGCTCTGGAAAATTTAGTTGTCATCCTAAAGAATGCACAAGTTATGCAGTATCTTGTTCTAAGTTATACACATACGTATCTATGAGCTTATGTATATGCATATGGTTGTAGGTTGTTGACATTGCAAATGCCTTTAATACACAATGTCTTCATACCTTGTCAACAAAGATATTAAGATTAAACAGTGTGTTATCATTTGTGTAACTTTTGTTAGGCTGTGGATTATGACAAAGAAGGATCTGCCTTGCGTATATGTGGAAAGAATATTCTGGAGAATGAACATGTAAAGGTAGGCATGGCTTCAATAAAGTACATTTATATGCAAATTGCTTTATAGTGCTACCATAAGCTTACTATGTCCTGTTGCAGATAGGAGCATTTCATACTATTGAAATTGAGCTACATTGACCTTTTGTTTTGAAATTAGTCGTGTACATCTTTTGTCGCTCTGGTATTATAGTTAGTGTTATACTAGATTGGTTGTGTACAATTTTTACAGCTTTTAGCTGTGTTATAGCTTTTGGTGTGTTGCTCTGATACTATTGCAAAAGTTAATAGTTTAAATGTATGTTGTATATATTTATCTCGGTTTTTGACAGAGATTAAAAATGTTTTCCATCCCGATTTTTGATTGAGATTAAATGTATTGATTATCTCGGTTTTCGTCTGAGATGAAATGTGTATTTATCTCGGTTTTGGATCTTTTCGGTCTCGGTTTTTTACTGCGATTAAAATCTTTTTTACCTCGGTTTTGGATCGTTTTGATCTCGGTTTTTTATCGAGATTATAATATTTTTTTCTCGATTTTAAATTTTTTTGTCTTGATTTTTTGCCGAGATTAGAATTTATTTTGTCTCGGTTGTTGACCGAGATTAAAAACAGTTTTTATCTCGGTTGTTTATCGAGATTAAAAGTATCCATTTTTAATCTCAGCCGGAAAGATCTCGGTTTGTAACCGAGATTGATTCAATAAGATCTCGGTTAAAAACTGAGATATGTTACAATTAATGTAGTAGTGTGTAAGCTCGTGCCCTTCGTAGATGTGCTATTTTTTCCAATGATTTCCGACTTAGGGCACCAGCCACGACATTAGCCTTCCCCGGATGATAGTGAATCGTGCAGTCATAATCCTTAATTAACTCCATCCATCTCCTTTGCCTCAAGTTCAGCTCTTTTTGGGTGAAAATATACTTTAAGCTCTGATGGTCCGTAAAGATCTCACAAGGGACGCCGTACAAATAATATCTCCATATCTTAAGCGCGAAGACGATTGCGGCTAACTCTAGATCATGGGCAGGGTAATTCTTCTCATGAGGTTTTAATTGTCTGGACGCATAGGCGATAACGTTCCCGTGTTGCATCAAAACGCAACCCAAACCTTGGTGTGATGTGTCACTATAAATAACAAAGCCCTCATTGTTTGACAGAAGGGTAAGCATAGGTGCTGACACCAGTTTGGACTTCAACTCTTGAAAACTTCGTTCGCATCCGTCAAACCATTCAAACTTGACATTTTCTTGAGTCAGTCGAGTCAAAGGTTTCGCAATCAGGGAAAAGTCCCAATTAAAACGCCGGTAATAACTAGCTAGCCCCAAAAAGCTTCGTATCTTTGTCACGCTGGTCGGCCTTTTCCAATTAACTATTGCTTCTACCTTTGTTGGGTCCACTTGAATTCCTTCTCTGGATATAACATGACCCAAAAACACCACTCGATCAAACCAAAACTCACACTTACCAAATTTTGTGTATAACTTGTGTTTCTTCAGAGTTTACAAAGAAATCTTCAAATGTTTCATATGTTCCTCCTCACTCTGAGAGTATATCGGAATGTCATCTATGAATACAATCAGGAATTGGTCTAGAAAACTTCTAAACACTCGATTCATCAGATCAATAAACACCGTAGGTGCATTCGTTAACCCAAAAGGCATCACCACAAATTTATAATGCCCGTAACGGGTCCTAAAGGCAATCTTGAGTACATTTAACTCCCGCACTTTCAATTGATGGTATCCTAACCTCAAGTTTATCTTTGAGAATGCTCTGGCTCCTTACAATTGATCGAACAGGTCTTCTATCCTAGGCAAAGGATACTTGCTCTTAACGGTCACCCTATTCAGTTGTCGATAGTTAATACACACCCTCAGTATTCCATCCTTCTTTTTCACGAATAGTACAGGTGCTCCTTATGGTGAGATGCAAAGTCGGATGAATCCCTTTTCTAGTAACTCTTGTAATTGTTCTTTCAACTCTAACAGCTCAGCAGGTGACATTCTATAGGGAAAAATAGATATGGGCACTGTGCTCGGGTAGAGATCGATCGTAAACTCCACTTCTCGGTTTAGAGGTAATCTTGGTAAATCATATGAAAAAACATCTTGAAACTCACAAATAACTGGTACCTCCGAAAGCTTCTTTTCTTCTATCTCTATGTCCACTACGTGTGCCAAAAACCCTTGGCAACCCCTCTTCAACATCTTCGAAACCCTAATGGCTTACACGATCTAGATAGGTGTTCTACTCTTGTCCCCTTGGAAAACAAATTCCTCCTCCCCAGGTATCCTAAAGATTACTCTTTTTCTAAAAAAGTCTAGCGACGAATGGTAGGATGACAACCAGTCCATCTCAAGAATCAAGTCAAAATCAAACATAATAAAAGGCATCAAATCTACCAACATCTTCCTATCTTTTATCTTCAACACACAATCTTTACTCACACTTTAATTACCACTTCTTCTCATATAGGCGTATCTATGGTTGTCACACGATCAAGTGGTTCCATCCTTATAGTATCTACTTGTGTTATGAAAAAGCGTGATACAAATGAGTGTGTTGATCCAGGGTCTATCAGAATATAGGCACCTCTATCAAAAGTGGTAAGTGTACTTATCACTACATCAGGTGTTGCTTGAGCATCTTGGCGTGTGATAGCAAAAACTCGTGCCGGGACCCTTGGGGCCTCCATTAGTCCTTTTCCCCTATCTTGAACACTTCCAGCTGGCCCATACACTCTTCTACTTCCTATAGATGATTGTGCCGGTAGTCTAGAATGTCCGCATTGAGTAGCGATGTGCCCTGGTTCACCATAACGATAGCAAACGATTCCCTAGTTGATCCTTTGATAATCCTTTTTAAAGTGGTCAAGGGCTCCACATTTGAAGCAACCATTTATTTTTGTCTCCTTCATTCGTTCAGACGTTTCTTTCTTAGCTCGGTCCACTTTAGGTTTGAAATTTCTTGTAGTCGACTGATGACTCTGGATTTTGAAAGCCGGTGGACTTAGAGTACCACTCCTAGGACCTTGCCCCCTATCTTGCTTGTGGTTAGATTTTTGAACTTGCGCTTCTTAAAGTCTTCTCGTCTCCCTTCTCCCTCTTTCACATCTTTCTCGATCATTTTTGCCTCGTTCACTAAACTTGCGTAGTTATTTATTTCGAGAACCATCATCCTCGTTCTGATTGAAAATTTTAATCCCTTTTTAAATTTTCTACACCTCATCTCCTCATTGGGTATAAGCTGGGTGGCATATCACGATAATTCTGTAAACTTCATATGATATTCTGCTACAATCATCCTACTTTGTTCCAGATCAATGAATTCTTGCTCCTTCTCATATTTGTAGGTTATGGGTTTATATTGTTCATCGAACGCTCTCATGAAATGATCCCAAGTAATCCTCTAGGGTATGAGAGGTTCAGTTCCTGGCATTGGCATTTTCAGTAATCGCTTTGTGGCTTCCCACCAATGATACGCTTCTCCTCTGAACATAAAAGCTATGAGGTCGATCCTACTATCTGCCTCTACCCCTAGCCTATCCAAAATAGATACGGCATCCTTTAACCTATTTTTTGCTTCTGCAGGGCTAAGGTTTCTTGTGAGCTCATTTGCGCCCAAGTCCTTGAATTACTTGATTAGGGAGTTATTGTTCCTTTCAGCTTGCATTCCGATTCACCTCGCATTTTGTTATGTAGTCTTGCGATTACCTCAAACATCCTAGCAATTGGGTCAGGTTCTGCCGGTCCTACTTGCGCAGATTCTTCTTGCTGCATTTTATTAATCTGGTCCAGGTTGAAAGACCGTATGAGTTTTCCATGCTTTTCTCTATTATAAGAATGGTATACATTAGGGCTCAACACAAGGGTCCAACTTATAGACATAAGGTTAAGAATAAACTTTCTACAAAAGATTTTAATGACACAAGGGTCATCCCCCCTTAAAAGATAACCTACTTAGACTTTACAAACCGACAGCAACGCAAGACCCCTTCTGGGTTATCTTCCCAATCTGATAACTTGGTTAGACTTTCAATTAGGACCTTGCGTCTACAGAACGCATTTCCTAAATGGACCTCAGAGCCAGTCCATCAGATGCCCAAAGGCAAAGGTATGACAACCCTAGGCCTAAACCACTCTTCTTAACAAATTGTGAGACGACACACTTAACCTATAGTCTACTATAGATCACACTCTAACAAGTCTACAGAACCTATAAACTGGGGCACTGATACCAAAGGTAACACCCCGGTCCTGCAAGGCACCAAACTTACACAAAGCGATATGATCCCGCCGCAGATTGGCAATCCAAGAGATAGACAAGGGATAAAGATATTAAGAGACCAAATAAGAGCTCTTAAGTAACCACCACATCTTAATATCAAAAGAGGTAAACATGAGTCACTAGGGATTCACCATCCCAAGGCATACATTACTTCTAAAACATCAAAAACCTTCAGATTTTATATATGAAGCTTTGGCAACACTAAAAGTAAACAAAGAAAAACTGGCCAAAACGATTTCCAACACCAGATCTAAAACTACTCGATGACACCTGTGGTGGCCCAACTCCTAGCCGTTCCTATTATCTGCAACCATAGAGGTTACAACAGAGCGCACTTAGCATTATCATGAATAGAAAGGATAATTACTTAGTTAACGATAATTGAAAACCTTTTTCAAAAAAGAATAGTTCATCACATTTTCCACGAATAACATAGAAACTGATGCATTTTCTTGAACGTGAAAACATCACAGATTTTATAGAACTTTCTCAGTAAAAAAAAAAAATGTTCCTAGCTAATCCGCCACAAATTTAAAATGCATGACCACTTTCTCAAATCTAGACTCAAACCCCAACAGTGCCCAAGTAGTCGTCAACCTCACGACCAGGAGTTCCAACGGTACCGTAACCTTAATTCGCAATGCACGGATAGCAACGTGATGGAATGAGGACCACTCTCCACCAAGCATGAGTGGTATGTGCTATAACCTGGGACTCAGCACAAAAGCCTTAAAGGCAAAAACACATGCTTAACGGGACACCTCCCTTATAGGGATAAATAAAAAACCCATAGTTGGGTAACCTCCCTCATAATAGGATATAAAAGGGCCGAAAACCCTTGTAACGTGGCACTTTGGAACAACCACACTACATTAATCATACTTTCATAGTAACATCATGCTAGCTCAAAATATCATGAATAACACACTTGAATTAAAAACATCATGGCTCTTGAAAATAACAGGTTCATGCGATCGTCAAACTGGTCATAATTCAAAACACGCGCTTCAAAGCATTTTCAAGCATCATTTACGTAAATTCATGTTCAAGATAATAGCTAAGCACTCTCACCTTGTATAAGATGTGTATAAGCTGAGTCTCCCCCGGCAAGCTAAGCAGGACTCCCAAGTTCTACATCCTTCGTGCCTAACAAGCAAAACACAACTCGACCATTAATCACAGAATCCTTTCCCTTTTGCATGTGAACCTAAATTGATTATGACCATGAAAAATTTTCTTGATTTTTGGGACAGTGGTTACTTTCCTTTTAGGTTTAAAGGGTACTACGCATTTTCCCAAACCTTCACTTGTTTAAAGATTTTACTTAACCATTTATTACTCTCTTCCAACCGTTACATTTTAAGGTACCGCAGCATCTTGAGATACTTAGACTTTGAATTGGATTATGATTTTTGGTGAAACTTTATATTAAAATATTCTTTACAATTTTTATGTTTAACAACAAAGCCAAAACCTAAGGCAAAAGGGTGAACAAAATATTCTAAGAAAAAACGGTTCAGCACTTTCTTCAAGATTTTACCAAAAATATGCTCCTATTCGTCTCGGATTTGGGGTACTAGATCAAGTCCAAATGAGACCATTTTTTTGTATGGTCTAGATCAATAAGTCCCCTACAAGTTACATGTTTAGAGCTAAGGGTAATTGTTTGGAACAAGTTAGACTTTTTGGCCATTTTAGAAAATAGGTTCCATTAGTCACCAAAACTCAGCAGAGCCGATTATGGATAAAAGGTGTGAAATGGTTTTGGGGCATCATCCTGAGGCTTTAAGGTTTAATTTTTGGGAAGAAAGTACTTCAATATGTTATCTACAAAGTTCATGTAGACCACGTTTGGAATTGGTCAGTAAAAATAGGGGTTTTGAGTTATATAAGAATATGTTACATAATGTTTCTTGGGGGTTGAAACTCAATAGAGAATTTCAAAGGTGTTTTGACCTATCAAAGCTAAATATTTGATTCTCATTTTTGGTGGGTAGATAGATATGAATGGTATCTACAACTGTCATATTTTGACCTAAGTTCGGATCTTATTTTAAAATAGGGTTTCCAAGTTGGTAGTGTTGACTAGTCAGAAAATGACACCGTTTAGTAAAATTGCAATATCTTGAGTTCTAATTATGAAAATGAGCTAAAACCAATTTGGATGAAATATAACACAAAAATATAAATCTGGACGTAAAGAACATGCTGAGATCAATTTTCTACATTAAGTTATGGCGTTTCAAATCTCAGGGCAGAAACATCAAAGTTCTCAAAAATTAAGCCTCATATAGTTCAAGTCTTCTAGTTATGTCATGTCATGTTTTTGTTCCATTTCTTTCCATGATTGTGTTTTAGACTTTAACATC
>JAOTRH010166262.1:0-12613 GCA_034768845.1 Heliamphora exappendiculata
ATCAATTGCAATTGAATGGCCAATCCAATTGTAATTGATCCAGCTATTGAAATCTGGATTTCCATAGCCAATGAAATTCACAGATTCCAACAGTTAATTTAACGGAACTAAATCAATCTCAAGAACATTAATTTAAAAAATAAATGTAACATATGAACAAAATTTCTTTAAATATGCAAACGGATTATAATTTTTATAATTTATGTTCACATACAAAAAAAGAAGTGATGAAATGTGCTTATATGGCTGACAAGGAATAGGTTGGTGTTTGATAATGTCAGGACTGATTATGAGGAGGTGGTGTATCTGACGAAATTAAGGACATGGTGGAGGAGGTCATTTTCAACATTGAGGCTGTCATTCATTAGGGGTTGTAGCTTGCTTAGTTGTCTTCTCACCAACTGGTTGTAAGTTTCTGCTTCAGTGTTAGGTTTAAGCTGTAGAGCTTTCTAGTTTTTCAGCTTTTCCTTTTGTTGGTTATTTTCCTCACGTGCTGTTTTGTATGAGAGTTTATATTGTATCATTTCTTTATATCTATATATTTATGGTGTTTTTTTTCTCGTTAAAAAAAAAAGTGCTCATATAACATGTCAACCAAATTTAGATCATACAACAAACCATTTGTGATGAATTCACTAACATATATTTAACTTCCTAGCAATAGATAAAAGCATGGAAAACTAAAATCAAAATTTTCACATTAAAAAACTAAATACTTGATTGGAAATAAAAAATTAAATTCCAAATCCACCATATCAAACTACCCTCAAAACGGAGTTGATACGAGCATTCCATGGCCAAATAAGCCGTCACAATATTTTAGCACACCCAAACAAGCCCTTAGGGAAAGCCAAAGATGACCACTCAATACTCATTTTCTTCCAAAAAAAAAAAAAAAAAAAAGAGTCCAAAACAATGGTTGGGGCGCAAGAAAAAAAAAATTGAATATTTTTATGATCACCAAACGCTACGTTCTTCTGATTATTATTTTTTTGGAAAGAAATAAAGACTTCTTCCATTCTTTTCTCCTTTATTTACATTCAAATAATGCAAATGAAATACTGTTGAAAGAGTATTGAGACAATGATTCTGTTGATATACATTTTTTGCCTCTAAAAACGGTGTACAAGAAAATTGATATTTGAAATACTCGCAAAAACCTAAAGCATGAACAAGAAACGATCTCGTGGATTTTCTTAATACTATTTGCGAGATTGTATCTTGTTCATGTTTGATAGTTGTTCTTAATACATTGTAAAATGCTGTCTTAAAATAACCTAGGTTAGTGAACAAAGTGCACAACGCATCATCAAATAACATGTTATATAAAAGATTGCTCTCGTAACAATGAAAGTTGAATAGATATATGTAAGCAAAATAGACATATATATACACATCGAAAAATATGAATCAAATACCTTCAATTATGATTGTTCAAATGCTTGAAAAAATTTGCATTAACGGAGTAATTTTTCTAAACTAGAACCTTATCTTGATGAAAACCGTTAATAGATCACATGCATTTTTCATTCAAGACTAGGTTAAGAACCTCTCTTTATTTATAGACAATAATATTCTTTCATTAAACAGTACCAATTGCACATATTCATAATAAATATCTATTCATAAAAATATACAATTTTTTATCAATATTTTTTTAATATAATAAATATATTTTTTACTTATCACTTATTAAATAATACAAATAACTATAGATAGGTATGGGTCACATATAAATTTTTTTTTATAATAAAGAAACTCTTACATTGGCAACTAAGATAAGCGAGATTAACCATTTTTTTTCCTACGTGATAGTGTTGAAATGGGAAACTGCTTGATCGTGAGTTAGTTTTGGAACAATTTTACCTTTTTAACCTTGGATAACAGCGGGAAAGGGAGTTAACGTGTCGAGGCTTCAAAATTTTGGCTTCTTTTTATTAGATAGTACAGATTCCAAACAAAAGCTACGCTGCCCAACACATCGTGCGATCCACATCTATTGCCATTGCAAGCCGCGGGACCACGCCCCCACCCATGCTGGCCCATCACGCCGTTGCCATCCACCACTGCGCCATCGTTGTACTGTACCACACCACAGTCTACCAACATGCCGTCGTCGCATCACACATCTGCTGCCGTTGCCATCGTCGTGCAGCCGCAGTCCAACACCACGCTGCCGCCATCCACCACACTGCTACCACCAACACGCCGTTGCTGCAGCAAACATCCATTGACATTGCCAACACCATATCGTATCGCAGGTGATTCATTTGTTTTGCTATTATTTTTTGAACAAATTGTGTAGATATATTTATTAAAAATTATATTTTATGAAGTAAGATGTTCAACCGTAGTCTTAAGGGATGGATTATGCTATAATCTTTTTATAAATGATGTTTGGGAGGACTTAAATTTATAATTATTTATTAAAAATTATAATTTTAACTTTTTTTTGTGATATATTCTTTTTAGGAAATAATATTTAATTTAAAAATACGCATTTCTATGAGCCCAAGTCATTCAAGCACAATGACAAGTTTTCTGGTTTTCCTATTACCTTGTAAACACCCCCCACAAAATTGAATTATATAACAAGATAATATTTGAATACCTAATGAGGAACAATTATTAAATTTTATTGAATTTGATTTTGAATGATTAAATGTGAATGATTTATGAGTAATAACTGAATGTAAAATATTTATATGTGTTTTTTATTGCATACATATTTTTTCATGAAGATATATTTTGATTATTTGTTAATTAATATCAAATTCTACAATATAAATAATAATAATTTTTTTTTTCAAATAACTCCATGATCAGATGAATAATCTTTCTGCACACAAACAAAATGTGCTGCAACTTTTCCCAAAAAGTTTGAGAGTGAAGTAAAAACGACGTCGTTTTTAAATATTAACTCCGAAACGATGTCGTTTTGAGTATAAGTTGAGCTTCCTTCCTGTGCACAAAACGGCGTCAGCACCGTGCACAGCATGGTCCCCGAACTTGCACGTTAATACGTTTCACTTGACATTCGCTACGTACGCTTCTCCGCGGAATGCCTTTGTCAGAGAAGCAGAGGACTGCGAAGCGTCACGGTTTGCCGTCGAAAGCACCGATATCAGCCGCTGTGCCTCTTCCTGACACCAGTTTCCTTTCGCCCCTAACGTGGACGAACCCCGGTATTGACGCCATCACCTCTGCAGGTACGAGGGTGGTTCTTATTTTGCGTTGGAGAGCTTTCCATGGGGGTTTTTCACTGACTCGCCTTTTGCGAGTCTCTTCAGTTTGGTTTTAATCGGTTGTTGTCGTTGGTATTGTTGGGTTGTCATGTGAATTACGCCACGGTTATATAGTTTTCACCGAAGCGGTTAGTGCGCTCCCCCCCAATCCCATCCGCATGCTCGCTAATTGTTTGATAAAATGCTTCAGATAGAAAATTTTTCTTTCTCGCCCTTCATTTCCCTGTTTAATTCTATGGTTGTTTGTTAGAGAAACTGCCAACACTTTTTGGCTAGCCAAAGCACACAAAAAAGTGCACACACTATTTTAGCAAGCAACTTAAGCTAGTTTACACCACAAAAATCGCTATTCTAGCTAGCCATTTAAACTAGATTAATAGATTTTGAAAGGAAAACGTTATTTTCACAAAATCTGATGAATTTCAATTGCAAACAAAATGAATCCATAAAGAGACAAGAAACTAATGCAAATAGATGCAACTGAAAATCAGGAAATGAACAGCACCATCGTCCATAGCCAAAGTGGCGACAAGGACAAGACATCCTCATCCACACCACTGCCACACCACCACTCTCATCCACAACCAAAGCAACAACTTTGAGAAATATTACAAACTGAATGTAATTTTCTTTTTGCACAAATCCAATCAAACAAAACTAAAACCTGTGTCCAATCAAGAGAGAATATGAAATGTTAGTTCAATAACAGTATACCAAAAACCATAGTTGTCAAATGGAGAATCGAATCATGAATCAAAATTACCTTTTTTGGGATTGTGAATCGAATCGAATCGAATCGTGAACAGTAAAGATTCGATTATAAGTTGTAAAATACATAAAATATATATCTAAAATAGTTAAATATTGAAGATGTACTAAAACTATAAACATTTCAATCATAAATCAATGAAAGTTTTTTTTGAATGATGAACACATAGTGTAATAGGTAAGACGCTTACATCTAGAGTAAGAGATGTGTGCCTGAGTTTTATCGTGATCAATGTTCATATATTGCATAATTAATTATGTTATAATTTATGACAATTCGTCATAGTTGTCAAATTGTGAAGCAAAATTTTAATTTTGCGAATCATGAATTGAATCGAATCAAGAATTGTATGATTTAGCATAAATTATAAATATGATGTAAACACTTCATATATGAAATAAAATAAATAAAATTAATATTGACACAAATTATATAATAAGAACATGATTACATAATCTAATAGAAAATATATTTACCTTTATAAGATTTTGGCTCAAATCTAATCCACTATAAGATTTCTTAAAAATCATAGTATGTTCAGGGACCAAAAAACCTCAAAGAGATAGAATAATAGAATAGGGATGGTGAAGACTCCTTAGATTAAGTATAATACACTTTAAAAGGTGCCTTGTATACTTATTGCTAATAAAAAAAAGGTCAAAAAAATAGTGTAAATGATCTAATCCATAATCCATATCATATTATATCATTATTGATTCACTAAAATTGCAATACAAATTTTATTGAAAGTGCTATTGTCATATTTTAAATCCGTAAAAAAGTATACTTTGACTTTTTTTGACATAAAAGAGAAGTGGAAAAAGAGTTAAAGAACCTATCGGATTCTATTTTATTCTTATTATATTCTCTAATTACCATTTAAGCATTAAAATATTCATGATTATATATTTTTTTTACAATAACCACACTAATTATATTGTAGTCTTTTCAAAATATAAAAAATGGTAAAATGGAGTTCGAAATTTGTTTGATACGATAATTTTAAAAATGTAAATTTTGGGCTAGGTCCCATTTGGTGGTCTTGTATTCTAATAAATCTCAACTAAAGATTATGTTCCAATAAGTCTTATCTAATTTTTTTCACACCAAAATTATTCTTAATATACCATTCGCTCCCCACCATCGCTAACACCCCCACCGCCACCGCCACCACTACCACCAGATCTCGCCGGTAGATTGCCACCACTCCCCATCGCCACTACCACCAGATGTCGTCGGAGAGGAAGATGAAGAAGAGAAATGAGGCATTTTCTACGTATAACTAAAATGTCTCGTTTGTGCAGAAATGATACATTTGTTTCAGAAGATACGACATTGTAAAATGGGACATTTCGTCATGGACATTGCAAAATGTCTCATTTCACCGCAAACTTTGTCATGGACATTGTAAAATGTCTCATTTCACCGCAAATAAATGAGATATTTCGTCATGGACATTGTAAAATGTCTCATTTCACCGTGAACAAAATGAAACATTTCTCCATGAATAACAATGTCTCATTTTGCAATGAGAAAATTTGGTATAGAAATGAACGAAATGAGAAAATGTCTCATTTTGCAATGAGACATTGCTTGCAATGAGACATTTAATGCAGAAATGAGCCATTTTTTGGCAATGAGACGCTTAGTGCAGAAATGAGCCGTTTGTTTGCAATGAAACATTGCTTGTAATAAGACATTTAGTGCAGAAATGAGACATTGCTTGTAATGAGACATTATCTCATTTTCCATAACAAATGTCTCATTTTTATAACAGATCCGGTGGAGAATTCTCATTTTGTACAAAAATATCTCATTTGTACATAAATACCTCATTTATTTTGAAAGAAATGTTTCACAAGAAAAATGAGACATTGTGAAATGTCTCATTTCTCAACCAAGCAAACGTCCTCCAACACCATCACAGGTTCGGTGGAGAAATGTACAAACACGGCCAATACCCAAACAACCTCTCACACAAATCCACGGCATCCAATCCATACCCATACGAAATTTGCGGCACCTATTTATAATGTTCATATCCACAGCCACAATCTCCATTTCTCTCGTTTCCAACCCCATAATCGTAACCAGACCAATAATTTAAGCCTGTGTTTGGCCTGGCTTAAAAGCCAGGCTTTTTGGCTTTTTCTACAAAAAAAAAGCCACTTGGTTTGCCTTAACTTGGCTTTTTAGCTTTTTTCTCTCACAAAAAAGTCATGATTTCACATTTACTTTTACCCAAAAAAGCCAAAAAGCCAAAAAGCCACTAAAAAATGTTAGTCCAAACACAGGCTAAATAAATACTTATCACAAGAATTAGATTGAGTCCAAAGGCTTCCCAAGAAGATAACTCCCATGGTTGCCATAACTGACCTGTTCTTCAACAAACTCAGTTGGTGTTGTTAAGTGGTCGTCGATCGTGCTATATTAAATCTACTGTCGAGTGGTGTTGCAACGGAGACGTTGTCAGAGGGCAAGTATGAGTCGAGTGTGGCAAAAGCACCGGAGATTGGATAACTGGGAAAGTGTCACTTGTTCGATAAGTCGGTGGCTGGTGGTGGCGTCCTCTCCTCCCTCAGCTTCTTGCAATGGTTTCGATGAGATCATGGCCCGTTGCCATTGTCGTTAAGCTTGACCGTTATCGTCGTTGTTGATTGCGGCGGTCGTCGATCGTACGATATCAAATCCACCGTCGAGTGGTGGTGCAACTGAGACATCGTCGGAGGGCGAGGACAACTCCAGCGTGGCAGAAACACTGGATCTGATAAGTAGGTGGCTGGTGGTGGCGTCCTCTCCTCTCTCCGCTCCTTCCACTCCCAACTAAGGGTTGTTAACGGGCCGGCTCGGGCCGGCCCGCGTAAGTAGTGTCTAAACTCACCCGCGGGCTGTACTTTACGGGCTATTTTTTGATGGCGGGCCGGGCTTGAACTTGAATAGTGAAGCCCAGGCCTTACCCAATGGGCCTAGCCAAACTGGGCCGGAAGGCGGGCTAGCGGGCTTAGAAACTTAAATACTAATTTTTTCTTTCATTTTTGTAAAAAAATTAATTGATAACTTTTTGACTTCCTGGCCTATTCAAGAATCAGACAATTTTATTAATTACACAAAACAATTTCTATTGAGCGGGCTACCTGGACGGGCCGGGCTTTAATCCTTGTACCCTAACTCGGCCCGAATACTATTTGGGCGGGCTCGGCTCGCTAGAGTATCGGGCTTGGGCCGGGCTGGCTTGGGTCGGGTAATGGGCTAACGTGCCAAATGATGACACTTACTCCCAACTCATTGTTTTGGTTAAGAAGCTCCACTTCTTTGTCGGAGATAGATGGCTTACCAAGCTCCAATGATTTAGCTGAGATCATGGTCCTTGCCGTCGTTATTGAGCTTAGCCGTTGTCGTCGTCGCTGATCATGGACAATTGGAGGAGTTCTCGATGAAGAACCCTAACGAGTCGACGGTGACGAAGATGCAGTTAGAGGAGTTTTGGATGAAGAAGCCTAACCGAGATCAATTAAGGGCATATTTGTCCAAACAAAAATTAATTTTGAAAAATAAGACCTAATGGAATACAGATTCCCCAAATAGGACCCTGTATTAATTTTTCCTTTTAAAAATCACGTAAATCGTAAATAGTGAATCAACTTGTAAATCGAATCATGAATTGAATCATAAATCGTAATATTCTGATAGCTATGCAATTTGTAGATATATTTTTGAATTTGGGGGCATCCAACCCAAAATCAATTGGTAATGATTGGCAATGTCTCTAAATTATGTGAATCAAACTTAAACAACTTAGAGATGTGATGTGAGATATGTCTCCAATACTTCCTTGCACGTGCGGCTCAGTTGCATGCGAGGATAATAGAAAGATAAACAAAATGAATGAAACATGCCCCAGGTAAAAACTTAGCTTGCAAAACCATGCAAGACAAGTTTAATTACCAATCATATCATGCTAGACTTTATTGCTATTCAATCCAAAACTAATTAGTAACGGGTAGAGAGGATATTCTGATAGCTATGCAATTTGTAGATATATTTTTGAATTTGAGGGCATCTAACCCAAAATCAATTGGTAATGATTGGCAATGTCTCTAAATTATATGAATCAAATTTAAACAACTTAGAGATGTGATGTGGGATATGTCTCCAATACTACCTTGCACGTGTGGCTCAGTTGCATGTGAAGATGATAAAAAGATGAACGAAATGAATGAAACAGGCTCTGGGTAAAAATTTGGCTTGCAACACCATCAAAGACAAGTTTAATACCAATCATATCTTGCTAGACTTTATAGCTATTCAATCCAAAACCAATTAGTAATAGGTAGAGAGGCCTCCATAATATATAGCAAGGCTGGGTGGCTTAGAAAAGTGATGTGGAACAAGTCTCTAGAATATAAAATTATGAATTGAAAAAAATAAGAGTCGAGACTTGCATGTGTCGAATTGATTCTTTGGTGTATTGAACCGAATCGAATCACATCAAATTGTGTGATACGTATCGTGAATAATATTATTCTTGCTTTTGTTCACCTCACTGATACAAATCTGGAAAAAATAATATGTGAATTATTTTGTGTGCAGCGAAATAGGATAGTGTCAGCGTTGAATTATTATAAGTCTAAGCAATTGCAAACAATATAAAAGTAAACCGTCACAAACATGACTAATGATTTTTTACGTGTAAAATCACAACTTGGGTAAAAACTATGGGACCAGTCCATGTAAATCAAGTACTATACCAAATTACCAATGAACGGTTAAAAGACCACTTACAAACTTCAGTGGAATCCTTAACCAAGACATCTTAAGTCTCGCTAGCCGAATTAGAATTATGAACATAAGATCTAGACGCACTATGCAATTTTCAACAATAAGGCCTAATATGATCAAAGGCACCACAATGATGTCACACATACTTAAACTTAGTTGTTACCTCATGATGTGTGATTCCAGTCTTTTTAGGATGATTTGTGGTAGCAGTCTTTTTAGAAAATACTGCTCTTTCTTTGGCTTGGGGAGGAGTATGAACATCGCCTTTTGCCTTCACAAGATTTTTCTTTCCTCGCTCCTTCAAAATTGAGGGAATGCCTTTAAACCTGAGCCCAGTTCTATTAGAAGAAACTTTTTGCACACTCAAAATATCATCTAAAGCCTTTGAGTCTGCATTGACATCTAAACCATTAATTTTCTTAATCTAAATTCAAACAATAACATATTAACATATTACGATAATCGAATAAAATTACACTATTGATCTTATCAATTAACTACTTAAACTTTTTTTTTTCTTACCTAATTTATATCAATATTATAACATAAGAATTTCATCAAAATAACTTTAAAAATAGATTCCACATGTCGAAAAACCTAAGAATTGATTATTCTCAATATTAAAAAATCATCCAATTAATTAAAATGCAACTAAGGTGCACTGCACAAAACTTAACTTTAATATACCTAATAAAAACCCACCTTTTGGCACCATGGCGCAGCTTCGCTGCTGGTCCATTTGACTTAACTGTTCATATATATATATATATATATTTAATTTCCTTAGAAAAAGTTTAATTTATGTATATACACACATTGTGTGTGTGTGTGTGTGTATATATATACACACACATACATACATACATACATATTTTGGAAAAACCTCGAAACCTAGCCACAAATTCATGGACCGGTTTGGCCCAACTGCTAACTAATGTAACAGGCTTCAATATCAACAATACTCAACTTAAATGTGGAGTAGTAGTACAAACAACGGATAGGGTCAAATTAGAAAAGCACCTGATCTACACAGATATTGGTTCTGGTAGTGGCTCGGGAGGTGCACCGCTGCTGCCATTGAGAACAGTCACGTTACCATCAGAGTCGACATCAACAATAATAGAATCACCCCATTTGATATCTCTCCTGCCAGCATTTTCTCAGCCATGCTATCCTCCAAGAGTCTCATTATTCCTCTTCTGAGGGGCCTTGCCTCATAGCTTGGGTTGTATCCTGGTGAAGAAGAGAAAGATGTTGTTCTAAGGCAGCTGAGGAAGATACAAGCAAATTTCAGCATCTGGGGACTGTAGTAGTATCTCATAAGCACCGACAGGCTGTCTTAAAGGTTGTGAATAAAGTGAACTTGAAATGGGGTTGATTCTTGCATTTGAGCTGAGGGGATCATCACCGGAGGCTTTCTTACTTGATCTTTCCTTCCCTTGTTCTTATCTAGTTTTGATGCTTACGAAAGCCTATGCCGATGGTGTGGGCTTGTACAAATACAGAGCACTGTCTCGAATTTCCTTGAAGGGATACCTTAAGCCCCTTTCTTGGCTCAAAGCCTTGGCTTTGGAAGTAATTGTGCCATGGCCTTTTCACTTAAATTTCTTAAAAGTAGCATTAGAAGTATCAAGATCACATTATAATTTTATCACCTTAGTCTCAAGAGATTCATTTGACTTGACATTCTTATGCAAATTTTTTTTTTTAAATTTAACAATTTTATCTTTATTTTTTTTTGGCATGTTTCAATCAAGTTGTACCTCTTTTTTTCAGCAACAATAAGTTTTTCAGACAAAATGACTTTTGGATTTTTTAATTGACTAACCTCTGATTGAGTTGCACACAAGTTTTGCTTCAAAAATTTTTTTTCCAATAAATTTTATTTGTGTAGCCAATTTCAAATTTAGTCTTATCGACTTAAAACTTTTTTCTTATGTCTGTTGAAGACTCAGTATCTTTGGTTCACAATTAGATCCATCTTCATGATCAATTGACTAATTTTGTAAACTTTCACATATGGAAGTAGAATTAATGCATATGGATGATTTAATAGTCAAATTTTCTTCCTCAAGAAAATTCATGCATGACGGTTAACAAGATCTCACTCAAATTCTTTTTTTCAAAAAAATATTATAATCTTTAAAAAAAAAATAATAATGAGTGAACTTGCTCTGATACCAATGAAAAAAAATAATATGTAAATTATCTTGTATGCATTAGAATAGGATAATGTCAACCGTTGAATTATTTTAAGAATAAGCTATAGCAAGCAATATTAAAATAAACAATCACACGAAAAAGGCTCATAATTTTTTATGTGAAAAACCCCAACTCGGATAACACCATGGGACGATTCCAGGTTCAGGTAAATCAAGCACTATACTAATGAACAGTTACAAGACCACTTACAACGGATTTATCTCTTTATAGTTACTTTTGAACTCGGGTATGACCTCCTATTTATAATAGGAGAGGTCTAGAAACCTCCTCCCATCAAAATAACTCTTAAAAGAATTTTAATCAAACCAAAACGTTATTTGTACAAAATTCAATCTCAACTCAATTCCAATTGCAACACATCATGACCTCAATGCATGTCAAGGGTGTAAGTAGGTTTGCGAGTCAGCAGATGTTCAGCAAGATCCCTGTTCTTCTTTGAAAAAGCTTTCTTTACCTTTTTATCATATGCCCGCATATTTCTGAACTTCTCGAGTAATGGTTCGTGCTTAAGGAACAAAATGTCTTTCGTGTGATAATAGGTGTGGTGATTCCCTTTCACCTTCTTCTTTGGTTCCCGAGGAAATATACCTTTGAGAATGCATAATCTCCTACAAAATTTTCAACAAAATTATTGAAAAATAACTGCACAACTTCCAATTCCTTTCTCTATCCAAATTCCAACAAATATAGAATAAATAAATTTGTCTTGTTTTGTCTTCTTGTACTGCCAGCTGAAATTACTAGTACTCTGGTCTTCAAGATTTAGTCTGACTCAAACTCTAAGATTTACTATCCTTAAGAAACTAAGAAAACTAAAGAACTCTAACTCCAAATAAGTTTAGGAGTTTTTCAAGAACTCAAACTCTAGAATCTCCAAACAAAAGAAATACTGTACAATACAACTCCATTCAAGCTTAGGAGTTTTATAAGGACTCAAACTCCAGAATATTAAAATACCTCAATTCCTTATCAATATAGGAATTTGATATTGAATAACAATTGACAAACCTGAAAGGACTCAAAGTCCCAATAGAATCGATTGTTACATGTATTGAATGGAATCGTACGATACATATCGTAAATCATATGGTTTTGATAACAGAACAAAAGACGCAGACAACAATATAACATTTACAAAAACACTATATGCAACCATTATTAGTATTTTTGATAAGTAAATAAACTTTATTATAAATTGACATTAGATGAATGCCACTCGTATACAAAAAAAGGTCCACAAATCAAAAAGGTCCTATATACCACCGCATGTATCAAAAAGCCAACTGATTGGAAATGTAAATGTAGCATTGAACTAGGGAAATATGAACATGAAATGCCATTGCTAGAATAAGAGTCGCTGAAAGCATTGGAAACTGCAGTTTAAAAGGGTTTGTTGTCGATTTCGTGGTGCAAACTGATAGCAAACAAAGTAAAGAATATTATTATTGCATATTAAGAAAAAGCTTACACTAATGATAAAATACACGGTATATGTATAGGAAGATCTAAACTCTAATTATGTAATAAATACTAAACTACCCTTTTATTATAACAAAATAACAAAGATAGACACTCATACACCTTCTCACACCCCCCC
>JAOTRH010166273.1:0-12612 GCA_034768845.1 Heliamphora exappendiculata
CCCCCACCCACACACACACACACACACACACACACACACCTGTACACACACGCACACTGTGCACACACGTACTTATTCTTGCATTCTTATCCACCACATTCTTATTCTTTCTTTTTGGTTGTGTATTATTTTAAATACACAAAAATCACCATTAATAATAATAATAATAATAATTACTGTTATTTAATTTTCTTTTAAAGTAACCCACCTACATAAAAATAATATTCAACAAATAAATAGTTTGAGACGAATCTCACATTTATTGTATAGGCGATGAAAATCTATAGAGAGACATTGAAGAAGAGACCGAGAGATGAATAGGATGTTGGCAACTAAATTGATTGGAGAAAGATTTTGTTCAAATGTCTTCTATATCTTTTTCCCTCAAATCTGGAAAACCATATCTGTGAATTTGCAATATTTTTTGCCCTAAAAACTTTGAGATTCTCAATTGCACAAGCAAGATGACTGCCAATTTCCTGAAAGTTATAATTTTTTTCCCTGTTGTTTTCCGGTAAAACAAATAGAGCCTTTGGAAGAAATTATTACTTTACCAGCACATACACATCATCCCATCATCCCGAAGGTCACAGAATCTTTGATGGGTAAATTACAATCTGTCGATATTACATCGATCTAATATTGTGGTTATTTTTTTAGTCAATTATGTCATAGAATAACATCTTCATTTTTTTGTCTAAAACACCTCGCTGGGAAAAATTCTCACCATATAATTGAGGCTACCTTTAAGGCTTTTACAATAGCTCTTCGACAAGCAACAGAATTTGATCCATGCCGTTGTGGTTCTATTCCAAGGTTTGATATACACATGTATTTAAAGAGATTGCATAAATTTCAAGCACCTAAAGTCCCGGTCAAACTATTAATCCCATCCCGTTGTTGTTCTCTTTGAAAGGGCCAGTATGTGATCAGTTCATTACTGTAGTAACTTGCTTATTTGATTATCAGGTTCCCACTTTCTATTGAGATATTTATTTGATGGTTGCAAATCAATTAGGGTTGTATATTTAATTTGAAAATACTGAAAAGCACACCATCCATCTTTTGATGAGGCTTTATATGCACTATCAGCTTTGACTGCTTAAAAAGAAACTGGCATTACATACTGAACTTTTGGGAGCTAAGCAATTCAATTTGCATGCCTTAAAAAGGCTCAATAGATTCCTTCTTTACATGATCCTGTTTGTTACTGATATTTTTTAATTTGTTTAAATCGTCTTCATTCGGTCATAGTCATATTGTGCTTAGCTTGATAAGTAGATGATGTGGCAGTCTTTGAAGTTGTGATTTTAAGTTGGCATATTTGGCATAGTCATGTTGTTATCTCACTAAGTACACTTAGGCATATTTAGGCAAATCTATTATGTTATGTAGATTTTCAGGCAAAAGGTGTGTTTGGATAAGAAATTTGTTATTTTTTAATATTAAAGTGAACTAGATAAATTTTAATATAAAGTGAAAAAGGCATATTTTTAATATTAAAGTGACGAAAGTTATATAAAGGGAAAATGGTATATTTTTAATATTTTTAATGTTGAAGTGAAAAAGGTATATAGAATGTACATTTTTAATTTTGTATATAGATAAATTATATCTACTGATATATTTGACTGCCGCTTAATTAATAATTGCTAAAATTTTAATCAGAATGATATCTTTCAATGATACAGCTTTTCCTAACTGGTTTGAATCTTGCTTTGTGGTTTTGCTGCAATTTTGTTGCTTTAACTTTCGAACCTTTGCAATTAAAACTTTGTTAAGAGCTGCTTGGAGCACCCACATTTAAGTTCTCAACTCTCTTTCACGGTGTTACATTAGGGGAAAAAATAAATCAATAAATTTTTTGCATCAAAGTGATGAACCTTTTAAAGCACAAAACAACCCACTAGCACATTAATTTTGTAAATCTATTGCATGACGGTAGAGTAATGAGCCAAGTTAATAACTATTATTCTATTTTAAAGCTGACAATATCTAATGATATATTTTACTTGATTTTGATATTTTTGTGGCATGGGCTATATTCTTAAGAATGCATGTGTTATCTCCAAAAAAAAGTGGTGGGTAGTGCCTTTAGGTCTAAACGCTTTTTTTAGGAATTTTTGTTTTGGCATACAATGGCCTAAGTGTTTAAATTGATGCTACCCACTAATTTTCCTTCTCTTTGGAATGGTTTTGATTTAATTGCATGAGGTGATTTTTTACCAATTTCTCAATGTGAATTTTACTAATTTGTTAGTGTGAATGTTGCATTAGGGAAAAAAAAACCCTTTAGCACATTAATTTTGTAAATCAATTGCATGATAGAAGGGTAATAAGCCAAGGTAATAACTATAATTCTATTTTAAAGCCAACAATATCAACAATATCTAATGATATATCTTACTTGATTTTGGTATTTTCGTAGCATGGATTATTTTTAAGAATGCATGTGTCGTCTCCCAAAAAAAGTGGTGGTAGTGTCTTATCTAAATGCTTCTATTTTTGTGAATTTTTTTGGCATACAATGGCCTAAATGTTTAAATTGATGCTACCCAATAAGATCCTTTATTTTGTGTTTTTAAATTTTTTATTTTTTAAATTTTTTCCTATGCAGTTGAGTAAGCATACACGAGTAAGCTTTTTTTTTACTGGGAAGATGCATATTGTGCCTATGGTGTTAAAGTAGTGAAAGATGCATACTTTGCATGCAACTCTAACTCATTATTACAAAATAAAGCATATTAATTTATCTTAAAGCATATTAATTTTGTGTGTTCTAACTGTAGGATTTAATGTTTAACTTTTTGTTGAGGTTGATGGTGACCTAAAATTCCATTAGGAAACAAGACTGGAATAATCAAAGAAAATGATGGACTGAATTTTAATTTAGTGTTGATTATGTGACTATGTGGTGATCTGTTTTTTTCAATCTTTTTGTTTTTATTTTAAACTTTGGCAAGCATCTTATTGCTAGAGTTGGCTTCATCAACAATGTACATTTTTCATAGTATAGAGATTTATGAACAACTCCTCTATTTTTCAATTTAAGGGCGGATTTTATAAAGCTATGTAATCATTTACCAAGAATTTTGCATTGGTATAATTTTGTGTTGCTCTTAAAGTTTAGCTTTTTTAGAATTGTGGTTATAGTCCTGATTATTAGGTAAAAGTGGATATCGAAGGTTGGTTGAGTTCATCGAGCAGCTTCCACGAGTTCCTGTTTTGTGAGTATACTAGCTGCATTTGTTTATGTCATAATTTAGCTAAAGATAGTAGGGTGAAGATATGCATGTGTCTATGTTTTTGTTTCTTGACATAACTTTTTGTTCCAATATATGTTTCTTTCTTGATGTTTATATGGGGGAATTGTTTGTTCTAAATTTAAATTCGCTTATTGAAAGGAGTGGGAGTGGGACGGGGCTAATATGAGGAGAAATTAAAAAAACATCTTTTGAGAATTGAGTAGGGGTGGTAGGGGTTGTTTCTCTTAAAACCAATCTAATCTTAAATTCGCTTATTGAAAGGAGTGGTAGGGGTTGTTTCTCTTTTATTTTTTTATTTTCAGTCTGGAAGTATTGGGATTTGGGTTTCCTTATACTTTCTACAGGATTTTTTTTGACTGCACAAAATTTGATTTCTTCTAGGAACAAGTATAACATAGCTATTTTTTGGTAATTCTCTCTCGTCCCCCCTCTTAAGATTAGATTGGTTTTTATTTAATTTATTTTTCATATTTGTTGAACAAGAATTTGTTGGCATAGGAACAAGAATATCAAAGAAAGGTTCAGTTTGCTAACATAGCATTTGCTGAAAAGCATAAGGTTCTCTCATGCCCCCAAAGGGTTTTGTTTAGTGCCTTTTGGTGGCCCCAGCAACTTTTTGCTATTTGGTTTGTCCTTGTCTCTTCATAACCGAAAAGATTTGTATTTAGACTTGATCTTTTAGTGTTATAAGATTAGGGATCTGATTGTAAATCTCTTAGCGGATGACATTATAAGTATTGTACGGAAATTGCAGTCAAGCTACGAACCTTCAGAGGAAGCTGGAGAGGTATTGTCAAAGGGTGGATACCGGCCTATCAAAGGCAAATCGATGGTAGTGTTCGATGAGCTACATGTAGAAATGAGTTCTCCTAGCCAACCCTCCATAATGATGAAGGGTGAAATTTATTCCCACTCAGCTGGTGGTGGATCTAATCAAAATATGGCATGTGGGAAAAGAAAAACTCGAAGTTAAACACAATTCTTTTTTGTTGGCAAGAGTTTCTTTGATTGTGAGACAATTGTTTGGAATTTGGATATGTAAGCCTTGGGTAGATAAAATAATTGCTACATGGGTTGATTTATGTCTTCTAATGTTGGGTAGTTTGAAGCTATTGGCATTGGTGAAATGCATTTTTTTATAACCTTTACGATTTGCATTGCTAGACAGCATATCATGAGAGAAAATAGCTATTCATTCAAAATTCATTTCTTTGTGTCCCTCTTCTCTTACTATATAGATATTTTTTTTTGGATTAGGGATCATGCCTTTTATAGACAAATTTTAATATTAATGGAATGAATAATACATAAATGCAACTAGGCTTGTGGCGAATAATTTTCAAATCATTCATTTTCTTAAAACAAATTGTGTTTCATGTGTTTAATATTATTGGGTCCATGCTTTACCTTATATAGTTTATACAACATACTAGGTATTGCCCTTACTTAAAGGCACTACCACCATTTTATGCACAAAATGACCCCTGCATTTCAGATTTTGAACAATGTTAATTTACATTATGGTCCTATTTTGTTTATTGTTTGTTTTTATAGCTCATTGTTGCTTTCATCTATTATATTTTGCAGGTTCTAATCATGAATAATTTTACGATTTTCGGAGAAATAACATTTTTTACATATATAAATTGCTTTTTTTTATACTCTTTTCTTTTTTGACAATATTAACATTTATATTATTTTAACATACTTTTTTTACTTTTTTGTAGCTGGATGGAGACTTGGATCGAACCGTAAAATAAATACTTATATGTTTTTAATTAATACATCTTTCATATTAGTCCCTAACAATTTGTTGATATAGGTTAAACTTCTTCGATCAAATAATGTTGGCGTTGTTATTCGCAATGAATTTGAGCTTAATCAAATTCGCATGAAGAGAGTAAGCGTCTCAATTGTGTCACCTTCTGCTCCTGCTCCTGCTCCGGTTCTAGCTCCTGCTCGAGGCCGTGCATCTTTCCGTGCTCGCTCTAGAGGATCCGTCTCGTCTGTATGGAGTCGATCTAGAGTTGTGTCCTCTTCCTCTGGCAGTGACGACGATGACTTGGAGAGGCTTTTTAATGACATCAGTTCTGATGAGGCTGGTCCTTCTTCCCGTCGTGTCCGCCCGAGGCATACCTGAGAGAGAGCTTCTCCCCCCAGTTACTTTTACATTCAGATGCACTTTCTCTTTATGAGCTATATATTTTAAAATATTTATTTTCTTATTTATGTTTTTCTATTAAAAGGAAACAAATGCGTCTTCAAAAGGGAAAAAGAAGGCAACCATTGAAAAAAAAATGCAGCACCTCATGTGGTAAGTTTTTTAAATTCTAAATATTTTTACAAATATATTTTCAAATATTTTGATATTTATTTAAGTTTATTTTCTTGAAAAGAAAAGGACAAATACAAATTCGAAATGAAAAGAGAAGGCAATTCTTTCATCGAATGGAAGGGAAGATGCAGTAACTGATGGGGTATGTTTTTCAACTATTTTGATTATATCTTTTTAAATATATAGTTTTTATTTTGAAACTAGGAATGCATAGGATTCTTCTTAGACTCCAAGCTTGGATTTTGGTTAGTGTGACTGTGTTGCTATGGATACGTGTTAAGATTAAGATAATTTATATTCACGTGGTCTTTGTTGAAAACAGTTGGCCTGAATTTTCCCTTGGTCGATATTAGTTGATTCGTGATTAATTTGTTATTTGAGGTAAATTTAAGATTGTGTTATTTACTGTCATGTTTAATTGAATGAGAATTTTTTGGATTGATTTAATGCATTTGTCAGTTTTAAATGTTTAATGTGTGATTGTTTGAGCACTTTCTTTGGTAATTGTGGTAACATAATTATTAAGGAGAACTACTCAAAGAGTGCAAGATTATATATACCTAGATAATAGTTACACTATGTTGTGTTGTGAAATATCGTATGAAAACTTATTGAAGGTATAAATATGAAGAACAAGATTAAAATTGCATATGAAAAATTTATTTTCCATTGCAAAAATATGGGTGAAGCTTAGTGCATATCTATTGCCGTTCTTATGGAAAAGAAAACTTTACAAACAAATTGGTTGTTTTGTTATCGTTAGATGGTTTTTGATTTTTTTGGAGGAGGCCACACTTCTATTTTTCTTGACTAATTTGAAATTGATTATTTGGCTATGCACAGTATGTTTTTACTAGCCTAAAATTAATTATTTGATTTCATGGGTGAATTTTGTTTGCTATCTGTAAGTACATAAAATTGATTATTCTATACAATATTCGAAATTTTTTATTTTGAATTATAGTATAAGCACTACTTATTCATGTCAATGAGTGGTTTATGAGCTTTTTCTATTTTCTAATTACTAATTCGAAGAAAATTGATAAACTTAGTGGCAAATACAAGTCCTTTGTGAATGGACCTACATGATGTTTCCCATTCATGAATCTGGAACATAAATCAAATTGATGGATATGTGTCAAGGCAATTTTTTAAATAAGTTTTTCTATTCCCATTCACGAATCAAGGACCTGACCCAAAGCTTACTATTTGTTGGTCCATTGTTCAGTGTAAAGCCTAAATGATTGTTGGTAGTGGTTTAGCATGAGTTAATGCATTGGTTAGTCTTTAAACAAAAAATATTTTAAAGTGTTTTGAAACCAAATATTATGTTTTTTTGATAATATTTTTATGCGTATCGAGTTCATGGACTCGAATCAATTTAAAAAAATGGTGATAAGTATTCAAATTTTTTCTGTTTTATATTTGAATTTTAGGTACCAATGCGAATATTTTATCGAGAGCTACGCTAGTGGCAAACATAGGTCCTTTGTGAATGGACTTACACGGTGTTCCCCTTTCATGAATCTGAAACATAAATCAAATTGATAGATATGTGTCAAGGCAATTTTTCAAATAAGTTTTTCCATTCCCATTCACGAATTAGGGACTCGACCCATAGCTTACTCTTTTGTCGATCCATTGCTCAGTGTCAAAGCTTAAATGGTTGTTGGTAGTTGTTTAGCATGAGTTAATGACTTTGTTAGTCTTTAAACCAAAAATATTTTAAAGTGTATTGAAATCAAATATTATGTTTTTTTTTGATAATATTCTTATGCGTATCGAGTTCATAGATTCAAGTCATTTTAAAAAAATGACGATAAGTATTCAAAATTTTCCTGTTTTATATTTGAATTTTAGGCATCCAATGCGAATACTTTATCAAGTGTTACGTTAGCCCAACGCTTTCGACGACAACAAGAGAAATTAGGAGAAGTCATTCGACTAGGCCGATGTCCATGCCCAGAACAACCATTAGTACTAGCCGTAAATGGACCTAAACGAAGGATGATTACAAATGCGTTATCTTTTGTTAACGTGCATCCACAAACACCAAATTTGAATGATAATTGTATCGTGCAGAGAACTCCAATAATGATGGACAATATATTTAGTCTTGCGATATCACCCAATCAGGCAGAATTTTCTTCAATGCCACATTTACGAAATCTAGGCGAAGAATTTCTTGCCATGCCAAGCACGTCAATAGCTCCAAAAAATGAAAATAGGTAAAATTGTATTATGTATATGTTTCTACCATACTAACTGTTACAACAAATAACTCATGTCAATTAAATATTTACATTTGTAGATTGCCTACTGGGAACCAATGCTTACAAGATAATGTGTTTAAGTGACGATGAATTTGTAGAGGTTGAGCCTCAAGGAGTGGTTGAGGTTCAACCACACATGAATTTAGATTGTCATTTCCTTAGCATTATGGATGTACTGTGTCCACATTGTTCAGCCTTACATTGAATGGATGAGAAGTTGAGAAGTTGACAAGTTATAGTTTAGCACGCCCACTATTTTGAACCCGTCGTTTGCAAGAAAAAATTAGGTTACCTGTGCTTATTTCACCTCCTTTATCACTAAAAGGGTTGTATGATGGCAATGATGATCAATCAAAATTATTTCGACGGTATACTCGTGAGTACAATACAGCTAACGCTTTCACGAGTCTTGGTGTGACATTAGATCCAAAAGTACTCAATGGAAGGGGAGTCCTTCATTCACTATCCATGGTGAGTTGTGGCACTGAGCGGGCGCATTACTACCACAACCAGGACAAGAAGCGATCTACTCTCAATTGTGTATTTACGGCCCTCATTCTGCAATTGAGGCTCGTAGTCGTAGAAATCTTCACTTGAGAAGAGACGTTCTTCAAACAATTCAGGATACTTTGTTAGAAGATAATCCATTTCTAAAAAAATTTCTTCAGGCTTATGAGATTTTGAATAAATCGGAATTAGCTTATCAAAATTTACCTGCTTTTCTTTATTACAGTGCAGCTATTGATCACCGTCGATATAATTTGCCAACAGCAGATGAGATTGCAGTAATTTTACCTGGAGATGGAATTGACCACAGTGGTGGGGTTAGAGATATTGTGTTGCATCTGACAGGAAATAATGCACTCATGCGAGTTTATGAATGCCACCCAGCTTATTTACTATTGCATTACGTTTTATTGTTCCCTTATGGTGAGCTTGGCTAGGATCCTGACTTCAAACAGTGAGATGTCATAAATGGGTGTTATAAGAATGAAAAACTTACTTAGATGCACTTTTATGGCTATCGTTTGTTTCAACGTCCCACATAGTATTTTTCTATTTTAAGAGCTGGAAAATTATTCCAAGAATTTATTATAGGTGCTTGGGCTGTAATTGAACAAAATTGTTTGTCATATTATAAGCATAATCAACGAAAAATATGTGCAGAACTTTATCAAAATCTAATAGATATTGGGCCCGATGAATTGGGGGGCTCATGAAGTTGGTCAACAAGTAGTTTTGCCATTTTCGTTTCTTGGCAGTTCTAGACATATGTTTGAAATTTTTCAAGATTCAATGGCTATCACGCGGTACAATCATCATCCAGATATCTTTCTCACCATGACTGCAAATTCGAATTGGCATGAAATTATAGCTGCTTTATTGCCACATCAAAAAGCAATTAATCGCTCTGAATTGGTTGCCTGTGTTTTTGAACTCAAGAGAAAATGCTTAATGAAAGAGATAAAACAAAATAAGGTTTTTGAAAAAATTGTTGGACATGTCTTCACAATTGAATATCAAAATTCAGACGTGTGCTCAAGTTGATAGGGTGGTATGTGCTGAATTTTCGAATCCTAATGATGACCCTGCACTGTTTGAGATTGTCAAGTGTTACATGGTACATGGATCCTGTGGTACTCAAAATTTACAAGTACCATGCATGGAAAATGGGAAATTCACCAAACGTTATCCTAAAGCATTTTCAGAAACAACAACTATGGATCAAGATAGATACCCTGTATATCGTCGTCGCAATAATGGTAGGTTGTATACCATGTGGGGTCAAAAAAGTTGATAATAGAGATGTTGTACCATATAATGCATATCTTTCTAAATGCTTCAATTGCCATATCAATGTGGAAGTTTGTGTGGGAATGAGATGTGTCAAATATATTCATAAGTACATTTACAAAGGTTATGATCGGACAACAATGGTGTTGGGCGTAACAGACGTGATCCAACAATATCTCGACGCAATGTATATTGGTCCCCCTGAAGCAGCTTGGAGAATTTTTGGCCATCTTATGCATGGAGAGATTCCAATACCTGTACGATTGGCGGTTCATTTACCAGGAATGCATCATGTCCTGTTTGATTCGGCTGAATCATTGGCTAGAATTGTGTCTAGAGCTGAGCAACAAGAGTATACCCTAATTGCTTTCTTTGCATATTGTGCTTCAAATGACGCTGCATGCGCATTTATCTACTAAGAATTTTCGTAACATTTTGTTTGGAACAAGTCTCGTAAACTATGGAGACGAAGGCAAAGAGGGTTTGCAATTGGAAAAATGTACTTGGTTAGTCCTAATGAAGGTGAAAGATTTTATTTGCGATTATTGTTGACTGTTGTCAAAGCACCAAAATCATTTGAAAGCTTGTGAACTGTCAGTAATATTTTGCACGATACAATTAAATCGGCATGTATTGCGAGATGACTTTCAGAGGATGATGAAGAATGGGTGCAATGCTTTCAAGAGGCTGCGGTAATGAAAATTACTGGATACCAGCTGAGGAGATTGTTTATTGTTATTCTCACACAGTGTTCTCTATCGCAGCCACATGCTTTGTGGAATCAATTCTCAGCGGATATCTGTGACATCTTGCTCATAAGATTTGTACAATGTTTGCTATTTCTAATCCAACATGAGCTCAGATTGAAGATTACGGGTTGTATCTTCTCGATCAATTGCTTCAAGAATCGGGTAAAATCTTGAAAGACGACCTGCTTATGCCACAACCCAGTGAAAATTGGAGTGCGGTCGTTGATAATAGATTGATATTAGAACATCAAAAACTCAATGCTGATGCACAACACCATATTACACAAATTAATCTTGATGGTCTTAATAATGCACAACGTACTGGTTACACTACAATCACAACATCTGTCTTTGACAATAGAGGAAATTTTTTTCCTAAATGGTGGTATTGGAACAGGACAAACGTTTTTGTACAATACCGTTGCAACGAAATGTTGTAGCCTTGGATGTACTGTTGTGAGTGTGACTTCATCTGGTATTGCATCTTTATTGTTGATAGGAGATTGCACTGTATATTCAACATTCTCCATTTTATTAGATGTGTTAGACAACTTTATTTGTAGTTTTAGCAAACAATCGTTGCATGCCGAGTTATTTAAAAATACAAATTGAATAATATGGGATGAGATTCTTATGCAACATCGATATTGTGTTGAAGCAGTTGATCGCACACTACAAGATACATGCAATAATAACAAGCCATTTGGTAGTATCACTGTTGTTCTTGGTGGTGATTTTCGTTAAATCTTTTTAGTTATACCAAGAGGAGTACGCGAGCAAACTGTTGGTGCATCAGTTAGGCGATCGGTACTATAGAATAGTATAAATGTCTTGACTTTGGATTTAAACATGTGTTTAAATAACGCGGATGATAAGTATGCTATTTTTAGAGATTTTTTGACGAATGTTATATTCTTTTATAGTATTCTTTATAACAATAATTCATCTCATTATAATTTTTTATTAATTTTACTATTTCTTTTATAAATTGGAATCAACCCAAGAAAAATCATAAAACTTTCATCAGCACTACACGTGTTATAATATAGATGAGATGATATCCACAATTTATCAACAACTAGGAGTTGCTGGTACGGTGACCTTGATCTTTTTAACTGAACGTACAATTCTTTTGGCCCGGAATGATGACGTTAGTGCCATCAATCTTGCCACATTGAATACTTTTTTGGGAGGGACAACAACTTATTTTGCAGCAGACAAATTGTTTACAGATGATGAATCTGATCGAACGCTTACCAATTGATTTCCAAATGAGTATTTGAACTCATTAGATCTTTCAGGTTTACCACCATTCAAGTTAGATTTAAAAGTCAGTTGTCCTGTAATGTTGTTGAGAAATATTTCACCGAAATATGGACTTTGTAATAGAACGCGATTGATGATTACCAGATGTGGTTCGCGTATAATTGAAGCTCTAATTTTAACTGGAGATAAATTTGGCAATTGTCTTCATTCCAAGGATATTATTGACATCATCATTTTTTGAATTCCCTTTTAAAATGACAAAACGTCAATTTTCTATCAGACTCGCATATGTCATGATAATCAATAAATTTCAAGGACAATCTGTCAAATATGTTGGAATTGATTTGCGCACGCCAGTTTTTAGTCATTGGCAACTATATGTGGCTTTATCTAGATGCACATCTACGAATTGCATGTCTTCTTTTTTCCGAAGATGCTTTCAATTTCATAACAAATATCGTTTATCCCGAAGTGTTGTAGTATTTTTTACGGATTAATTTTTTAACCATATTTAATGTAAATTTTATTTATTCATTTTGAAGTTCAAGTTTTTTTATCCACTATATTTTATTTTACGTTCTAACTTAATTTTTGTAGGATTGGAATGACATAATTAGAGACTACAAAATCATAAAGTAAATGATAAATGCCACAACACTATTATCTTGGTGACGCCCTAATAAGGTAATGGATTTCAAGTTTTAAATTTCAAACTTCTTTTGTTTGAATGTTTTAAATTGGTTCATTTTAGTTTCTTACTTTCATAAATATATAGGTGGTTGTGCATGATCATCAATTTGCTCTTTGGCCGAACTAGGTATATATTGATACATACATTTTGGAGAGTGATGGAGAGAAGATTTGAATATACATATGGCCAATGAAGACATGCTGAATTGATTGGTTTAGAAACATTCATTTTCATATAT
>JAOTRH010166305.1:0-12611 GCA_034768845.1 Heliamphora exappendiculata
AAACCCCCCCCCCCCCCCCCCCAAGCATGAAACCAAAACTTAACCTGTCTTCTCTTCTTTACTACCATGCTCACGAAGCTTATGAAAATATCCTGACAACCCCTCCTAATACCTCTCCATAGGCCTATCTTGTGAGACAAAGAAACCTCTAAAGAGGTCAAATCCTCCACCTGGCCATGCACTCCCATACTTAGCCACCATCACTCTCCACCGCCTATCTTTTCCACACGCAAATCTCCACTACCACTTACCTAACAAAGCTTGATGAAAAATCTCCAATCTGGTGATTCAAAGCCCTCTTCTTTAATGGGAAAGCATACTTTCTCCTGCTCAACCAAATAAAACATGAAGTCTTCCCCCAAACCACCCCACAAAAATTCTCTTTGCAACTTTTCCATCTTTTTTACCACCAAAAGTCTGGATAACGAACAAAGACATGAAATAGGTATGCAAGCTATATAGAGTGCTCCTAATAAGAGTTATCCTCCTGCCTTTTGATAAAAATTGTCTCGTCCATTCTGACAATCTCTTTTGAAAAGAGTCCTACACTGCCCTTTCCTTATAGGAAGATCCCAGTGACAGGCCCATATAGGAAGATAAAAAATGCCCAAACTTGCACCCAAAACTGAAGCCAAAGAGTCCATATTAACCACCTCACCCACTGATAAAATCTTTAACTTATCCAATTTTACTTTTAAGTCTCGAGATAACCTCAAAGCAAGATAGCACACATTTGAGATAACTAATTTATGTCTTGTTCGTGCCTTAGCATACAGAAGGTGAGAGCGCTTCCACTAAACCATCAACTCTCCCCACCATAAAGCCCTCCATAAAACCTACCTCCATGGCTTTGGATCATGCAGCCTAGAACTTTCGTAAACAGAATGAAGAGCAGAGGGAATAACAGGTCCCCCTACCTCAGACGCTTAGAAGAATGGAAAAAACCAGTTGGAGTCCCATGAACTAAAACCGAGAACTTCACTATTGAAATGCAAAAAATTACCACCTCCTCCATTGCTCCCCAAAACCCATCATTTTCATCACATAAAGAAGAAAATCCCAATTAGCACAAAGTTATCTCATGTCTTACTTTCGTTGGCCACCAGAACTACATCCCATATTTGCATTTCTGATACAAAAAGCATTCTGTGATTATGATAGCCTTACCCAAAACACCCTTTAACCTGTTAGTGAAAGCTTTTGTCAACAGTCTGTAAGCTCCTCCAAGCAAACTTATGGGTTTGAAATCTTTGATATCCTCGGCACCACCTGTTTTTGGAACTGAACAACAAAAGAAGCATTCAAACTCCTTTCAATCACGCCATGCTCCCAAAAGCGATGTATCATTCCCATTACCTCTTGCCTGACCATCTCTCAGCACTGCTGAAAATAAGCCAAAGTCATCCCATCCAGACCTGGAACCTTATTCACATTTAAAATTTTCAATGCTACAACCACTTCTTCCTCTGAGAAACTTCTAACCAGAGCACATCCTTCTCAGAGATAGAGGAGAATTCCATGCAATCAAGTCGTGGTCTCCTCCCTCCCGTCTTTGTAAAAAGTCCCTCCAAGAACTCTGCTACCCCTAGATGAATCTCCTACTTTGATGCGGATGATAAAATTGTTCCTTTGATGAGCGTTAGCCACCTGTGAAAGAACTGTGTTTCATCTCCATTTCTTTGCCAAAAGTTTCTCAATTTCGGTCTCTAACTAATCTCCTCCATCAATGCAATTCTTCTGAACTCAGCCATTGCCCTATCCCTCAAGTATTTCTCCTCACTAGTAAGAGCTCTAGTTTGCTTCATTACCCCGGCAGATTTTTTTTCCTAAACTCTGCCCTTTCGAACTTCTAGATTCCCAAAGTGCTCCCTATTTGACCTCTTCAAGTCCTCCTATGACTATTCCATGATTCACCAACTTTCTATCCACTTTTAGTCTCAGTTTTCCAAATTAGAAAAAGAGAAAAACCGCCTAAAAACATATGATCAATAGCACTTACACAGCCTTAAGTACTCCGCCAGTTTTCTTCCAATGCCAGCAAGAATTCACTGACTCCAGTAGTCCAGTGATACTTTTTACTGGAAATCAACATTGGTATGCCCTTCAATCATCATGGCCACAACCACTGAATCCCCAATCCCATTTTCACCTCTGCACTGTTGCCAAAATCACTGCTGATATCGTCAAGAAGCTCGAGATTGAGAATCGACACATCTTTTAGTGTCTTTGTTTTATTATGTACAGTAAACCGAAGTTGGATTTGGGCATCTTGATCAATGAATCCACTCCAAAAATGACCACCCAAACTCAACTCACTGATAATTCAATGTCTCGTTGTTTGGAATAGATGAATATTCATATATTGTTGCTTTTTTTGTTCCGTGTCATCAATTTGTTTCTGGAAAATATCTTTAAGATTTCACAGCAATACCTAAAATATCTTTTAAGATTTCACGACAGTATCTAATATAATTTTGTTTCAAGCACTTTTCCGATACTTAGTAGACACTCCGATTATATTTTTTGAACCCTCCCAATATGCTCTATGTGATGATTATCTTTATACTAACATTGTTTTGGATCTTTCGAAACACAACTTATGCACTCTAAATAAGTTTTGAAACATTTATAAGAAAAATAAATGGCCTTGCAGTTAATGCAATTGATTTTGTGTTATGGATTTTTTGTCTGATAGGTACCAAGTACTGGCAGGAGTTATTGAACAAAGGATATTGGAACCATTGCTGCACCAGCATAAGGTTATACTGAGTGCAATCTGCTTTGCTGTTCGAACTGGCAACACATTCTTGGGGTCACTGATGTAAGAGTTTCCAGCATTTCGTTTGGATTCTAATTCTACTATATCAATAATGCTACAATGACCAAAAATTATTGTACTAAATTAATTTACCAAATGATGTGGCACAATCACAAGTATTAATGCAAGGGGTTCCACATGAGCTCTATTTAAATTTAATGCTTGTGATTGCACCACATCTTTCAGTAGATTAATTATTAAAATAATTTGGTCATCATAACATTACTGATTCTAATATAAACAACTTGGCACTCTCATTTGGCAACCCGCCTTTTAAGCTGGGGTTTTCTGCTTTTTGGGTTTTTAGGTGCAAAAAGCAAGAAGCTCATTTGGTTATCCATAACTTTAAACCATCTTGGCTTTAATATAACTTTTGTGTCCAGTTTCTCCTAAGAGCCTTTCTTTAAAAAAGAAAAAGAAAAAACCTATCTTTCTGAACCTGATTGCCAATGTTGTCTAAAATAAAACTTCATGGCTTTCCACGATGAGAGAGATCTAAAATGTGAATTTTTTTTTTGACTAGATTTGAAAAATGTTCACTAAAGATGAAAAAAATCATATTTTGAGTAAAACTAGTTTTTTTTCCTCTATATTTTTTCTCTCTCCATATTTTAGAATTTCTCCACTTTTTTGGTTTCAGGATGCTAAAAGGTTAAGGCCTTGTTTGGTTGTATTTTTCAAAAATTATATTCAAAATGATTTTAAAAAAATTCAAATTTATTTTTTTATAATATTTTGATTTTTTTTTAGTTGCTAATGCTGAGAATTATTTCTCAGTGCATCTAGTTTAGAGGAAGAGAGAAGATGGAAAACACTTTTAAGTTGTTTTCAAAATTTTCAAAATTTAGCTCCTTTTTAACTCAATTTTCTGAAAACAGTTTTTAATAACTGTTAACAAATGCATTTTTATCTATTTTTGGAAAACATTTAATAGAAAAATAAAAATAAAAATTGCAACAAAAAAAGGTCATTAAAAAATATTTTCCATGTAGAGCTTTTAAGCCAAAAAAAAAAAAAAAAAACAAGCCTAGCTTTCTAATTAGAAGCTAAAAAAACTTTTTTCCTACAATCCTAAAAGCATTAACCTAACATTTGAGGCCCTTTAAAAAGGAAAAAAATTGGTTTTAAACAGGTTGCCAAATGGGCATATATATATATATATATATATATATATATTGTGTGCGTTGTAAACTATTGGTACAATCAAAACCAAGTTAATTACTGAATTCACCTCCAGTGAATTCACTGGAGGTGAATTCACTGAATTCACCTCCAGTTTTGATGATTCCAAACAGAACTTCGAACCGAACTCAAAAACTTTGGTTTAAAGAGGAATAATTTGAAAGAAGAAAAATTCTTGCCGAGCAATGGCGCTTTATTCTCAAATTAGAAATTACAAAAAAATGAATGTTTAAAAATAAAATTTACGCGAGTTATTTGCATTTCACGGTCTAGGGGCGATTCTGCCATTCATGTCTTTCAAGTTGTAAGCTCTAGTTCTTGCCTTAATGGTGACCTTATAAGGGCCTTCCTAGTTCGGCTCGAGCTTCCCATGAACTGGATCTTTTATGTGACTGAGGACCTTTCTTAGGATTAGTTCTCCCTCGCTAAACTCACGATGTTTGACCCTTCTATTGTATCCTTTGGCTAAAGTTTGCTGGTAGGACACTAATTTAATAGCTGCCAATGCCCTTCATTCTTCGGTTAGGTCTAGGTCCATACCCAGGGTTTTTGTATTCAGCTCGGGTGTACTGGCTTCTATCCGGATTGTTGGTAACCCGACTTCCAGTAGTATCACGGCTTCTACCTCGTAGGTTAGTGGACCTCATTGGGGGTGTTCGGTACGTCCATAGGACTGGGGGTAGTTCTTCTACCTATCTTCCCTTGGCAGCATCTAACCTTTTCTTGAGTTCATCTATAATGGTGTTATTCGTGGTTTCTGCTTGGCCATTACTTCGTGGGTAGAGAAGTAGTTCTTGATTCTCAGGCCCGAGCAGTTCTTGAAAAATGAATTGTCGAACTGAGTGCCATTGTCTAAAATAATTGATTGGAATATGTCGAACCGAGTAAAAATATTCTTCCATGTGAACCTTTTGACATCAACATTTCAGATGTTGACTAGAGGTTCTGTCTCAACCCACTTAGTGAAGTAATCCGTGGCAACCAACAAGTACTTTCTGTTACATGTGGCTCTTGGGAATGGGCCCACTACATCAAATCCCTACTGAGCAAAAGGCCAGGGACTAGTCAACGGTGAAAGGTCTTCGGTGAGAATATGTATGTTCGGACTGAACTTTTGACACTTTTCACACTTCTAGACATACTGCTCTGCATCTTTTTGCATGTAGGGCTACCAATATCTCTAAGAGATTGCTCGGTGGGCTAGGGATCTTCCGCCTATATGATTGCCAAAAATTCTCTCATGAATCTCGAACAGTAGGTCCTGAACCTTGTTTGAGCGTACGCAAAAGAGGTATGGGCCTCTGAAAGACTTCTTGTACAAATCCCCCGAACTCGAGACCCAGAACCATGGTGCCTTTCTTCGTATTATCCGAGCTTCCTTTTGGTCGGATGGAAGCTCATTTTTTATCAAGAAATCTTTGATGGTATCCATCCAACTTGATCCCAATTCTGAGCAGAGGACATGTTCTTCTTCAGGGATGAGAGTACTTGGCTACTGGAGGACTTCCACGGTGATTGTTCATTTATCCCTAGGACTTACCACTGAGGCGAGGCATACTAAGGAGTCTGTGTGGTTGTTCTCTTTAGAAAAAAACTATGCAATCTCATGATGAGGAATACCCTTGGCTAGTTGCTATGCCAGCTGGACATGTGCCAGCATTCTTCCGTGCCTAGCCGCATACTCTCCCCTGAATTGGTTGACAATCAATTGTGAATCACAAAAGATTTTTACATTCTGAGCTCCCAGTTCTGTGACATTTCGAAGTCCAGCTAGGAGGGCTTCATACTCAGCTTCGTTGTTAGTGGCTTGAAAATCTAGTCGAATTGCTCTCTATGAGAACTCCTTCAGGGCTATAAAGTACAATGCCTACTCCTGCTCCCTTGTTATAGGAGGAGCCACCCACATATAATCTCCACACCGCTGCTATTGTATCTTCCTTTGAGTCTTCGTCTTGTGAGACCTGTTTGGCGATATGCCCCCATTCCCATCCAAACTCTCTTCTTGGGTAAATTCGGCGATGATGTCGACCAACACTTTATCTTTTATGGATGTCCTAAGGGAGAATGTTATAAAGTGCTTCCCGAGTTTTATAGCCTATTTCGCTACTCTTCCTGAGAAGTCTGCTTTTCGAAGCAAAGCTTAGAGTGGATATTCGGTAATTACCTTGACCAAGTGAGCTCTAAAGTAGTAGATCAACTTCCTTGATGCGGTGATAAGGGCTAGGGCCAGTTTCTCTAATGGTAAATATCGTGTCTCTAGGTCAAGAAGCACCTTACTTACATAGTAAAGCGGTCTCTGGACCTTATCTTCTATCCTCAATAGGACGACACTAATTGCCTGTGCTGATACTGCCAGGTATAGGTACGTTTCTCCACTGTTTGACACTGTAAGCACTTGTAGGAAGGACATATTGCTTCAGCTCAGTGAGAGCCTGCTCGCTTTTATCATCCCATATGAACTAGTTGTCTCATTTTACACCCTTAAAAAATAGATAGCACCGATCTGATGCTCGGCTAATAAAACGATTTAGCGAAGCGGCCATCCTAGCAAGTCTTTGTATTTTCTTGAAATTCTGAGGGCTTTTTAGGTTTTGGATGGTTGCTATCTGTTCGGGATTTATCTCTATTCCCCTGTAAGTCACTAGAAAGCCTAAGAACTTTTCAAAGCTCACATCGAAGGTACATTTAGAGGCATTGAGTCTAAGCTTGTAAGTTTTGAGGATCTCAAAGGTCTTCCTGAGGTCGCTCAAGTGTTTGTTCGGACTCTTGGTTTTCACAACCATATCATCAATATAGACCTCCATGGTACTGCCGATCAATTCCTCGAACATCTTAGTAGCTAGTCTCTGATAGGTGGCTCCTGCATTCTTTAATCCGAACGGCATCACCCGATAGCAATATGTTTCCCAAGGAGTAATGAAGGCTGCTTTCTCCATGTCTCGGGAGTACATGGCTATCTGGTGATATCCTCTGTATGCATCAAGAAAGCTCATCCTCTCATGCCCCGTTGTTGAATTGACGAGATGATCTATTCGAGGGAGAAGGAAGCAGTCCTTCGGGCACGTCTTATTCACGTCGGTAAAGTCGACGCACACCCGCCACTTACCATTTTTCTTCTTGACCACCATCGTGCTGACTAACCAACTTAGGTTGTGGATCTCTTTGATAGCTTTCACTTCTTTCAAGCGCTGCACTTCCTCAATTACTGCCATTGCGTAACGTAGGGCAGACTTCTTGGGTTTTTGAATCACTGGCTTTTTCATGGGATCTACATTTAGTTGGTGACTAATCACCTCGGGGTCTATTCCTGGCATTCCGTAGGGTGTCCATGCGAAGGTCTCTATGTTTTTCTTCAAGAACTCCATCAGCTCGGTTTCTTCTTGTTTGGGCATATTGGTCCCGAGTAAGAAGTACCGATCTAGATCCTCCGGGGAGATGCAGACTTTCTTCAAATTCTCATCTACATTCTCCTCAGCTGTTCGACTGTAATCATAGATGGTAGGGTCATCATCTACTTAAACGGTTTTTACCTCGGGGTACCGTTTTCTATCATTCATTGTGGCCAGGAAACATTGCCTTGCTGTGCGCTGGTTTCCCTTGATCTCAACTATCTCCCTTTTCATCTGAAACTTGAGGGACTGGTGACAAGTTGAGGGGACAGCCCCCAGGCTATATATCCAAGTCCTCCCTACTATAGCGTTATAGGTGGAAGGCTGATTAATAACTAGGAACTCAGTTTTTACCGATGTTGGCCCTACTTTTACTGGTACGATTATCTTTCCCACAGGCCATCCAGGGTCTGAACTAATGCTAATCAGTGGAGTCGTACACCTTTTAAGTGCCGAGTCTTTCAGCCCAAGTTTTTGAAAAAGACTGTAGTACCTGATGTTAACTGAACTCTCCTAGTCCACAAATATCCTCACAACATCATAGTTGACTATGCGTTGAGTTAGTACTAGGGCGTTGTTGTGAGGGTGCTGTATTCCCATAAGGTCATCATATGAGAAGATAACCCCTTGCATCTGGTTCTGGCTGGAACCTTCTTCTATTCTTCGGTGTTTACTTTCATCCACCTTCATCGTGTGCGCTAGGGTTCTGACTTGGTGCTGAACAACAGCCCAGATAATCGGCTCTACGGTGTCGTGGATCATCTTCACTACCCTAAGAGAGGCATCCCCTTGTTCGGGTCTTCGGTCTTGCGCTTGTGGCCTTTCTTCTTGAGTGGTCTTCTCTGTATCAATGAATTCTAAGAGATGTCCTGCTCGGACTAAATCCTCCAAATGCTTCTTGAATGTTCGGCATTCCCCAGTCAGGTGGTCGTGATTTCGATGGTAATGGCACTTACTCTTCGGATCCCGTTTATTCGGATTGCCGAGCAGCTTAGGCGGCCACTGAAAATAGGGCTTGTCTTTTTTGTGGTTGAGGAGTTTATGCGAAGGCTCATTGAATACTGTTTGTAGGGCTTGGTAGGCTGTTGACTCATATTTCTCTTGGGAGTCCTTTTTGGGCTTCTGGTCATTTCGCCTCTTATTCTTCCTCTTTGGTTGCTTGACTGAGGTCACGCTTTGTTTGGCTTGGCTTATATTCTCCTCAACTTTGGTATGCTGTTCTATTTTCACCATTAGTTCAGATATGGTGGCCGCTACGGCCTTCTTGGTGAGAGATTGCCTTAGATGACTCTGTGAGGGTAGCCCGAGTTTGAAAGAGGCCACGGCTGACTGCTCACTGCAATCTTCTATCTCGTTGTATACTTTCCAATAACGCCGAGCATATTCCCGAATAGTCTCTCCCTCATTCTTCCGAAGAGAAAGTAGGGTGTTAAAGCTTTTTGGCTATCTACTGTTGATAATAAATCGAGCAGTGAAAGACTTAGCCAACTGCTGCCAAATGACTACTGATCGGGGTGCCAACTTATAAAACCACCTGAGGGCTATCTCTCCCAAACTGAAAGGAAACATGCGGCAAAGAAGAGCATCATTCCTAATCTAGAGGGACATTGCTTGTCTATGCTGGCGAATATAATTTACTGGATCTGTCTTGTCATTATACATTTCGAACTTCGGTAGAGAGAACTTACGTGGTGGATCTGCATTCTCAATCATTTCGGCTAGTGGTGAAACCAAGATCTACTCAAGGGCCTTTTTCGCCACATCTTGTGTTGTTCGGTTAGCGCTATGCTGCATTTTGAAATTCATTCTTTTTTCCCACCACAACTGAAGATCCTGGTTCGGATCTAGTTCGGCCCGAACTACCCTTTGAGGGTTTGGCCAAGTAGACTCAGTCCCAAGGGTCTCTGTTTGCCTAATACTTCTTAGGCTCTCCTCGGGTGCTTTGCCTTTTCGCCTTTGAGGGTGACTATGGCTATTGGATTCTGGGTTCTGTTCAGACTCTTCGAGTTCCGGGCTTCCTCTTCATCTTACACGCGGATCCCTCTAGGCCTCTTGTCTTTGAATCCTTTGCCTTAGCTCCTCGATTTTTCTGTTGCGTCACTCCATCATTTCTTCGAGATCATCAATGATTCGATTTTGCCTTGCCAGCCTCTCCTCTAGTCTCCCTCTTTCTCTCGAAGTGGGGGGAGAGGGTTGTTCTCCTTTGGAACTCGTAGTAGAATAGCGCAGACGCCTCCCATTATGTGAGGCATCGTTCTTGCGCCTTCGAACATCTTATGGGACTCGAGGGGCCCTTATTCGCTTTGGTACGACCGATATTGATCTCTGAAGGATATCTTCTTGTCCCCCTGCATGACTCTTGGTGTTTCCAGTAGGAGTATGGCTCATGATTCTATTGGTTCGAGATCGTCATTCTCACAGACGACGCCATATTGTGCGCGTTGTAAATAGTTGGCACAATTAGAACCAATTTAGTTGGTTTAATTTTGATGATCCCGAATAGAATTTCAAACCGAACTCCTAATTTTCGAACCCACTGGATGCTGCACGTAGTGCTCCCGAACTCCCGTAAGATAAAGAACATCGTTAGTGCTTTCTGGCCTGGTTTGACTAGAAATTACTCTGACGTTTAAGTTAGATTTCTCTTTGAGAGGTTTCTAAATCAAGAACTAGGTTAGGAATCGTTTACCTGAGGATTTCGAGTGCATTTCTTTATATAAGGGTCAAAACTAGGGTGGCTAAATCATCTTAGAACTCTGCCACATGCCTTCTTATCTTAACTTATCTAAGGATTTGCGCCATATCTTTTAGCAATCCTGGTTGCCTTGGGAGGCTGATTGTCCATTTCCCGAATTTCCGTGGAAGTAGTGGAGTCCTCTTGAGTTATCCTCTAGTCCAGAACTTATAAAATTGGGTTTAATTATCGTGGGCTGACCCTTTTTGGGGGTGGGCCCGAACTCTCTTTGGGTTGACCAACTCATTTAGGCCAAACTAATTTATGGACTTCTTTAATGGGTGGTCCAAATACTTCTTATTCTGGCTTTGGCCTCAAGCCCATTGATTAATTTGCCCTTATATATATATATATATATATTAGTTCAATAAATTCATATTTCTTTCTTTTTGGATAGGTGGGTGGATTACGCACGTTGGGTTGGAATCCAAAAGATACGAGATTAAGTTGCTTATGGATAAATGTTGTTCATTTGGACGTTACTAGCTTTGGTTTATGTACAAAATGAATGATTCTTTTAACCTGCAAATGTAGAGCAAACAAGCAATGCACTCTGTGGGTGCTTTTGGTTTTGGCTCTTTCACTATTGATTTATTTGAATGCAACTACAATTATGAATAATTTTCCAAAAAAATGCCATTAAGTTTGTTTTTCTCTGTTTTAATTTTTTTATTTTCTTGATTCGTTTTAATGAGGAGAAATAGGAAAGTAAACAAAATTGGATTTGGCTACTTTTGTTTTTTCTAATTTTGTATTTTTTTGATTAATTATTTTTTATCTTTTCGATTTATCTTTGTAAGTGAAATTGAAAAAAAGTAAATTTTTTTGTTTCCTTAATCGCCTCCCAAATGCTATAAATAAGATGAAGGCTTTTGGTTTTGTCGAGGGAGAGTGAGAGTAGCGAAGGAAAATATAGTAATATGAGGAGCGACAAAAATGCTCAGAGCGGGTTATGGGTGAGAACTAAGATTGCGTCTGCAAATCTTTCCTGTTCAAATAAAGCAGTTGGTTAGGAACAAAGAGATTAGTTCTAATACACTTTTTTATTCAATAATCTTTGAAGTTGTGAACTAAAAATTATCTGAAAATGTCCAAAAACATACTATCCTGGAACATTTTTCAAAATATGTTTTGCGAAAATTAGGGACAGGTTTCGTTTGAAAAGTGTTTATGGATAAGTTATTTTTAAAAGTTATATATTTTAAATTTTTTTTTTGACATTTACACTTTGGTTATTAGTAATGGCATAACGATATATATAAAATTAATTATATCATATTTATATTTAATGCTTCAAAAATTATATTTTTTTAATTTTTGCTGCTCATACGATTACTAGAGTTTGATTATTTTTTAGTTTCATGTATATGGTGAATGCATAGAAACATTTATAATATTATTTTTGTTGATTTATTTTTTTGTCATTTTTCGTTTTTTGTTACTTGGCTGCTTCGTATTTGTTAGAATGAAGAAAATGATATACATTAAAATTTAATCAAATGACTGTTTTTTTGTTGTTGCATACATATTAAAACAACAATGCTATGGTTACAAATTTATTTTATCAAATTAATATCTCAAACAAAATGCCACAATTACAATCATAAAATTTAAATAGAGTTCATGTGGGTCTATTATATCAATGATTGTAGTTGTGCAATATAATTTGGGATATTAAGTTGGTATCTCTTGCATTATTGCATATTAGAATGCAGAAAATGGTTCAATTAAGATTTTATTAAATAATATACGTGAATTTGACTCATTTTTAGAAATAACACATAAAACAATAACTTTTTCAGAAATGATACACATGAACAACGTCTGAAACAATATCAATTTTTGAAATGATACACATTAAGAGCTTCTAAAATGATAAATATAAAATAATATATTTTTTGAATATTTTAGGATATTGTTTCATGTGTATTATTTTTAAAATTTATATTGTCACATGCGTATCATTTTTTGTTATAAAAATATAGTGACTATTCAATTAATATGTAGTATTTTTTGCAATTTTAGCGAAGATGACCAAAAATGATATAAAATGAATTAATCACAACATTATTAATGTGTATTATTTTCTATTAATGCGATATTATACGTGTATTATTTTTTATTACAAAAAAAAAACGACCACTTAATTAATATGTATCATTTTTTGTAATTTTATCAAATATGACAAAAAATAACATAAAATGAATTAAGTAAAATATTTTATTGCCAAAAACAAAACGACCAAACTTTATCATTTAATAAAATAATTTTTTTACAAAATACAATTAGCATGAGATATGTAACTGTTATTTAATAAAAAAGATTTTTTTGCAAATCCTTTCATTTTAATTATAAAGTAATTAAATTTAACAAAAAGTATAAATGCATATTTTTCTTTAATATTTTAAAAAGGACTATTTCTTGGGGGGGGGGGGGGGGGGTTGAATTGAATTTAATGTAACAAAAAATTAAATAAAATTATAAGTTG
>JAOTRH010166316.1:0-12611 GCA_034768845.1 Heliamphora exappendiculata
TATTATTTTTTATTTTAGCTTTCGATAGAAGAGCTTCCATTCTAGCTTCTCTCAGCAAATGCTGGACAGCCAAATTCGAAGGGCTATCGATGTTGCACAAAAAATGGATTACTTTTTTGCCATTTTATTTTGGCAGTTAGTTATCGAAGAAATGATTTGATAGGACACTTGGCCATTTTAAAATAGAAAAAATCGTCAAGCACTTCTTTTTTCCAGTTATGTAAAAATCATTAACAACTCCTAATGGACCACGAAAAAATGTCCATCAAAAGACATGCTATAGCCTTTAAAATTTACCTTTCTCAGGCACGTGTCCCAACAAGAGCATGACACAAAGCTTGTCATGTGCAAGCTAATGTTGTATGGTCTAGGCTTGTAAATTTGAAACCATCATGTCAGGACAACTCATGACTTTTGAAACAAAAATCCATTATAAGATGATAATGAGCTAGATCGATAGGCAGTGTCCCTCAATAGAAACAAAACTGTTGCTCGACTAGACTTATATATACTGTTTTGTCAATTTTTTTTTTGGAAGCTATTTGACCAAAAATTATGTCGAAAACCTTCCTTTTTTTTTTTTTAATAATTCCTTCGAGGATCATCCAATTGGAATAATTCCAATTTCGACATAAAATTTTTCCATTAAAAATATCGACAGAAATTTTTCTTCTTTCTTTTTATTTTTGTTGATTTGGAAAAGTAAAAAATTCTTCTTTCGAATTTAATTATTATTTTTTCATTTGTCGCCATTCTTTGATGCTGTATTTTGACAAAAGAAAATCTAATTTAGTTATTATTGGCTTATAAAGTTGTCTCCCTAGTTTTTCGAAGGTTGGGAATATACGAATCTTCAATTAGTTCAATTATTTCTTCCCTATTGGCCATGATTTCTTGGCTAACTACGGGAGTGTTTTTTAAAGATTGTTGAACCAGCGGTTTAGGTTGTTCAATCTTACAAGAATCAACCTGTGATTTAGGTTGTTTATTCCTACAAGAATCAATATGTGGTATAGGTTGCTCAATTCTATAAGGATCAACTTGTAGTGGGGGAGGATACACCTCATAAAGAGAATTATAATATATTGGTAATACGGGATGATATACCTCGTAATAAGGATTATAATATACTGAAAATGAAGAAGGATACTTCTTATAATGAGGATAATAACATACCTGTTATTGGTAGTTCATTATGGGAACTGGTGATGGTTCTTGAACTACCCTTAATGGTGGCAAGTTAAAATTCGCCATTTCATTGGGTTGAACTGTTGCATATGTTGCTCCATATTCATAGTCATTCATAGCTCTTCTTACCGCCGCCATCGTCTATATTTCTTCTGATTTAGTACGATGTCCCACCGGGCGTGCCAAATTTATTAACCAAAACACAAATCAATCTCCTTCGAAAGAGGAAATTCTTCCGAATACCAAGCGATTGCTTTGGGTCTTATACCTTGTTTTAGGACTTCGTCAGAAAAATCACAAATAGTGAAATCAAAAGTAATAAAATTTGAATTTTATTACTTCGACAGAGGATTGGTTACAAATACTACGATCTACTCATATAAACTGGAACGAAAATTATAAGGAAGATAAAAGATGAAAGAAAAATAGGCAGTTTGCCAGACTGTGTAAGTGTGTCCTACATTGTATGCATGCCTATTATTTATAAAGATTAAAGAAGTCTCCATAAGTAACTTCTCATAACCGCCTTTAACTTCTCCTTAATACTTCAACGATGCCAAGTGTCCCGACAACTACTAATATAACCACCAATTTTCTCATATAATGCAAGTGTATTTCATGAGTATAACTTTTTTTAACCGTTGCATTTTTTTTAGTTGACACTTGTCATTACCAAGAATAATTCATGTGGGCGTTTAAAATATATAATTATTTTCTATTAAGTATTTATAAATTATGGTAGGCTATTAAATGGAAAATAATATTCTCGATAGGAAAAAATATTAATTATAGTGTAAACAATTACTTAAGAATCTTACCAACCGTTGATTGTATTACATAATAATCTTATCTTGGGTTTAGTTGTGGAATCATCACTTGGGCAGCATATTGAATTCTAAATCTAATAATTTAAATTTGGTGAAAAAAAATGGAATCAGTTAAATTGCATTTGGAAATACCCCAAAAAAGTTTTGCATGTAAATAAAGCTTGCAATAGTATGGATACCCCTAAGGAAATTTTCTACCTCACGCTTGCCTATAATGGCAAAATTATGTGAGCCTTCAAGAACTTGTGACAAGCATGCTCACATATAAGAAAATTCTGCTCCCTCCATAGGGAGGTAAATGAATGTCTTCAAATTACAAATTCAAGGGAGAGTAGATTTGTTTTCTAGAGGGAATGGAAGGAAGCAAACTAACGGTTAACCTTCACTGTAAGATTTCTATTGAAGCAAGATCATGATGACTATTTAATAGATGTTTCTATCATGTCTTTTAAATATCAAATAGAAATAAAGTGTGCATTCATCTGGTGTTTCCTGCTACATATTATGTACATATTGTTGGTTATATTGAAGATGGTTTACATAATGTGTATAGGTTAGCATATTGTATCTGCGTGTTGTGCTGTGGATCATAAATTACTAACAACTTTGGATTTGGCTACCCATTTCTTGTCAATGACTTGACCAGCTCCAAATTTTTAGAGGAGGGTAAAAGACAAATCGTACCATGTGTTTTCATGGCAGGTTCCCTGTAAAATTCAAAGATTGGCATATGAAGTTGTGGAAAAGTTTTAATAATCACATGAAAGAAACAAACAGTTGAGGCGGGAATGAGATTTTTTCCCCCCTTCATCTGTTTCCCTTCACTGTGTATTGCATTACTGAAATCAAATCCATCTTCTTCTTCTTCTTTTTTAATTTTCCCTTTTCTAGGTAATGGTTAGAGAGGTAAGGGAGGAAGTTAGTGGGTTAGAGTTAGCACAGCTGGTATTGGTGCTCCTCCATGAGCTCGAACCCACGATCTCCCCTTGCAAGCAAGGGTACACGCCAACCGAGCTAGAGCTTGTTGGCAATCATCTTACTTCTTGCTGTGAGTTTCGATAGTTTAGTTTGTGGAAGTTTGTATTGTCACCATTTTGCTAATATTTTTATCAGAAGAACTGTTACTTCTACAGTCGATCCAGCATCCTTGGGATACAAAAACATGTTGAGTTCCTATGGTTAGACTTTTGTTTGGTCTAACTTTTTTTATATACAGTTTTTTTTTTGTGTTTAGTGATTTTTTTTAGCATTAGCCAAAACGAGTATACTTTTTAGATTACTCTCACCGTGAGTAATTAGGAAAAAAAATGACCAATAAACTGAAAAAGAAAGTTCAGATAAGATGAAAAAATCCTGGGTTTTAGCGACTTTCCTCCTTTGGTGAACTTTTTTCAATTTTAGCACTAGGGGGCATACTTTCTAAATTTTCACGAGGGAACCTGAAAAGTAAAAAAATTGAACTAAAGAATGAGAAAATCTAGAAAAGACCAAAAAAAACCCTACAAGTGATAAGTCACAATGTAATAATATGTGTTTTTGCAGCATTCTCTTGTCATTAACTTGGTTTTTGTTCTTTTTTATTGTTTTGTAAATTTCCATGTGGTCTAATAGTTGAGAATGGACTCCAATAATCAATTGAATGGGGCCTATTACGGAAGGCAAGGTTATGGAGGTTATGGATATACCGTGTCACAGAATCAGGATCCAAGCATGTATGCTGCAGCTGGAGCTTATGGAGCGGCTTCTTCAAACGGAAATGGCAGTCACCAGCAGCCGGTCAGCTGAAGGTACTGGACTGGAATTTTAATTTGAATCATCCAAGAAATGATTAAAATTATATGGATTTAGTTGCTTCCATGTTGGATTTTTATGTCTGGATTTGAATTTGTACCGGAGATTTTTCTGTGTTTATTTGAACTTCTTTTCCAAATAGAGGGTCCACTTAGGCGGCTTTTTGTAATGGGTGAGTAAGCTTTACAGATTTTCGTGCCACGGTTGAGGAGGAAACAATTGAAAACCTTCCTTAGTTGTGTGAGGTTTTGGACACACAGTTGCCATGACAAGAAGCCCAATGGCAAAAGGTGGAATAGTTAGCCCAGTGGCAAAAGGACCTTGAAGGGCTCTCATTAGCTGTGACAGGGGATCACAATGGGGTGGGGTTTTTGCATGTTTCGTTTAATTAGCTCTCACCCCTGCACCCGTTTTGGGTATGTTATTTTTCATCCCGCCCCCACTCTCGGTGGGGGCTTGGAATCTGCAGTTAACCTGAATCCTATGTTCATTTTTGTTGCATGTTTTTAAGACAACAATTAGAGTTCTTTTCTTAGAATTACTGTTTCTTTTTTAAAACTTTTTCATATGCCCCTCGTCATTTAGTTTTAAAATTTTGGAATATATAATTCTAGGTTGTTATATATGTAATTTATTTTTATATTTCTTGTATATAAAGAAATGCTTTGGGTCGGTTAGTATTTGGGGCCGTCCTGCTTCCGAAACTTCATTGGATTGGGTAAACTGGTCATGAATGGCACGGATTGAATCAGGCACCCGCACTAATAAGATGATTTCAATTCACAAAAACAAATAAGCAATCATACAAGATACAAGATTTACGTTGTTGTGATAGCGTTTACAATATAAAGGAGAAAAGAGGTTTATTATATGCCATAAAGATTACATCTAGTCTCTCTTCTCAACAGCCACGGACTCTCTCTGCGCTTTCGGAAGAGGCTGTTATAGTAATTCTCTGAGAAATACAGAACATCTCACAATACAATCTAACCAATAAAGGCTGATGATGGCAAAAAGGTAAGCAAGCGTCTCAGTCACTCCTAGTAAGGGGTTCAGGATTTTTTTTATTTTTAAACACTTATATTTTCCTATTTTAGTACATTATACCTGTACAATTACTACCAAATTCCAATAATGTTATTTTGTTACTGGCAATTTGTTTGGGTCCGTGAAGATTTTCTATGTTTGGCTTAAATTTTTTGGGAGGCTTTGTGTTTAAAAGTCTCTTAAAAAGTCTATTTATTTGGTTTTGGTTTTTTTTATTATATATTTTTATATTTATTTTTTTACAATAAAAGTCAAAAAATCAACAAAAAAAAAACTACCCAAAAAAAAGGGATAGTCAGAGACAGGGATGCCTGATTCATTAATAAGTAATTATTCATCCCCATAATGCATAGCCATTGCCACATGGGATTCTGAGCAATTGTCTTGCAGTCTTGGAAGATATGCGCTATTGGTTATGCAGTGTTTTTGTTGAATAATGTGGGCTTAACTTTTGGTGGGTAAATAAAAGATAAAAATAACTTAAAAAGTAGGTTTTTTTTTTTGGTTAAAGACACTACATGTTATCAATTACGAGATATATTAGAAGTACCTAATAAATTCATGTTTAAATACATGAGTCCACACAATTGTCAGCCTTCCAAAAGTGAAAAATTATTAAGTATTTCTAGAGTATTATGTACAATGTGATATTCTTAACAAATAAATGATTATAACTTGTAATGTGGGTCATTATTTGTTTTTTAATCATTTAATAAAAGTGAATTATTATGTTTCTATTATAAAATGTGTTATTATCATATTATGTGGAAGTATCACGTAAACTAATTGTTCGTTTGGCCACTTGGTCTTAAGTTGTTTTTTTAGCTTTATGCGATTTTAAGTCAAAAACACAAAAAGTTCATTTGGCTTGAAAATTAATGATTTTTAAGCTATTAAAAAAGTTAAAAAAGTTGGGTGTGAAATTCTAATCTATCCTTTCATATTGAAAAAAAAGAAGACAAAAGTCAAAAAAGTCAAAAAAAAAAGTTAAAATTAAAAAAGCTAAAAGGATAAAATTGAAAATTGGTATAAAAGGTTAAAAAGTTAAAAATTAAGTATTCTAATAGTTGGGAGATGAAAAATGTGACTTTTTTTTTTAACTCTTTTGAGGTTTAAATTAAAAGTTAAAAAGTTAGCTTTAAGTTGTAGTTCAAAAAATCGGCTTTTAAGTTCATTTAAAATCGACAGTTAACAAAAATTTTACGTAGTGCTTTGGGTTAAGCATTTTAAAATTACCGAATAATTAATCGGAGTATATTTACAGTTTTTTCTCAAGATTGTGACCGCCCCGTCTCTCCAATTTCCAATTCCCTATAAAAAAATATAGGATACCAAAACCCGTCGAAAACTGCTCATAAAATCTTGGAATTCTTAATAATCTGTTTCCGCCGGATAAAACCAATATCGCATGTGATCTGTTGCTGATATGCTGGTGGCGGGTGGTGTTTGTTTGATTCCCGACGTTTCCTGCTTACTGTAAATCCAAGGAAAATTATTAAATACTCCTGACCTATCATGTAGGTGATGATACGTAATATTCTTGACAAATAAATAATCACAACTTATATAATATAAATTATTTTTTTATTTTTTAATTACCAAATAAAAATCATGTTTATACCGTAAAATTTGTCGTTACTATATTGAATAGAAATACTACATAAATTTATCACATAGTATGCTGGAAGCATTGAATAATTAAAAAAATTATAAATTATTCTCAAAATATCATTTCTACCAAGCAACTATATATTACTCTTAATGAAATTTAAAAATCATATATGTTTAGTGTGTTATCAATTAGCCAAATGTCATATAGAATTGGGAACTACTTTGCAAAGTATTTTAAAAATTATAATATTATCACATACTATATTCTCTTGATAAATAAAAATTAAATACATATTAAGTGAATATTTTTTTATATAACTAACAAATATGAATTAATATCATTTTACCTGCAGTTTCTTTTTGATGTGTCATGAGATTTATTCTCGGACTATATATTACAAAGCATTCCTTATTTATGTGTTATTCTTAACAAATAAAAATATTTATTTTACATTAAGTAGATTACTTTTTATTTACCTCCTATTCAGTTAAAATGAATTAATATTATCTTATCTAAAATATTTTATGTTAAATTATTGAATGATAACATCACGTATATAATTCATATGGTACTCTAAGACTATCAAATAATTATTTTACCTTATATTATATTTCGTAAGTACAAATTTAATAAGTTTCACAACAACGCTTAGGTTCCGTTTGTTTCGACGTAAAATATTTTACTATCAAAAATATTTTATATGTAAAATAATTTTGTAAACATAGATTTTTTTACTTGTATTTTATGATATTTGGTTAATATTTGAAAAATATTTTCAATAAAAGAATTAAAAAAATCACTACAATGTATAGTCTCTCTCTCTCTCTCTCTCTCTCTCTCTCATATTATCCATATCTCATTATCATATTATCCATCACTCACGCACATTCTCATCTGCTATGAGAATGACAAAAGGTAAGAAGAATGAGGTGAAAAAATCGAGTCAAGGTTTGGGAGATGCAATTCCAAAATTAACTTACAAGTTAATTTTTTATAAATCAAATTTGGTTTAATGAGGTAAGATATTTTATTAAAAATATATTTTCATATGTATTATCAACCAAACAATGAAAAATAAAAAAAATATTTTATCCAAAAATATTTTATGTTAAAACAAAGGAAACCTAAATATAGAATCAATTAAAATTAATATATTTGAAGAATAAAATAAAAGGTATAAGGTAATAATAGGCCTCTAAAGTGCCTAATTATATAAAATAACACTACTGTCCTCAAAATAATATTTAAGAGAAGAAAAAATATAAGTGCGAAGATTATGTATAGAGATTTGGTCATGTCGTTTTCACAAAGAGGTACAATTTTGTGGTTTACCTTTTATGAGAGGTGTATATGAAAATTTGTGTATTGCAAAATAATTTTAAAAAAAATAAAAAAAATAATTGAAGATAGTAAAAAGCGTGTTTTTTTTGTGACATCTATTTAATATAAATAATTTGTATTTTTTTGTTTCGTAATTATATTTGAATAATTACAAGTACAAGCATTTATTTATAACCGTGTTTACTTTTTTGTATTTATTATGATATTTATATTATATGTTATACCAGCAACGAAGCTGAAATGAAAAAATAAGTTAAATACGTGTATTAAGATATGACCAAATAGCGTCAAAATTCATTATATTTATAGCGTCAAAATTTGTGCAAAAAGAGTACCAAATATTGTCCGATTTTATACGTCCACCAATTGTAATGATTCTTCTATTAGATTCAAATTATTATATATTTTGAAAGATAAATATTAATGACACCATAAACACAGTTACGAAAACGAATTTATCTTATGGCAAACACTAATCATAATCTACTACCATTTTTTAAATTATTTAAAATTTAAAATTTTATTTTATTTATTACAATTACAATATACACACACGCACACAAACTTCTCCAATAGTGTGCACGTTATCCATGCACCTAGCATTGTTGTTCAAAAAAAAAGTATATTTATTTAGTTCCAGTAAGGAACCCAACATTTCTCAATGAGCTATTGAGCCCATGATTGAGAGAAAAGCAGCTCCCGGAAACCATAAAAAGATTCAAATAGTGCTGGTGATTTCTTGATTGTAACTCCCTCCCTTTGGAGCTCAACCAGCGACGGAGAAGAACAACAATGGCGTCTTCTTATCCACAAAACTTAACCACACCATTCTTTTCACCTCCATAAGGATGATGGTGGGCTCTGTTGGTTCTGGCCACTCATTATGTTATTTAATTTCGTTTTCTTTTTCAAGGCAACTTTTTTAAAGAATTCATCACACTCACACACGTTGTACGAATGCTATAAATCAAAACTTAAAAACAAATTTTTTAAATTTTTTAACAAATTCACGATAAAATATCATATAATGCATATTGTATAACACCCAATACAATTTAAGGTCAACGAGACAGATAAATTTGATAATTACAACTAGACAAGCACATATAAAAACAAATATGCCAATGCGTAAGAAAAATGAATGCGATGCAAGTGCCTAATCCAATTTATTCAACCCGATTTGTATCTAAAAATTTCACTTCAGAATTTATTTTTATTAGTTATACGGATTTATTATCATTGCCGTCTCAAAAATTTATTATCAAGAATTTATTGTCATTCCGTCTTAAGAATTTATTGTCATTCTTGTTGTGATAGAACTTATTGTCATTGTCGCATCATGAGTTTATTATCAATGCCGTGATGGACTTCCTATTATTGCCATCTCAGACGATGACGATGACAATGGTGGTGTTGGTGTTCCCTGGATTTAGCCATGGCTCTCGTGTCGACCAAGCCGCTCGGCTGAGGGCTCTGTGGCGTGCTAAAAGGCTATTCCAGAGTCCTCGCAACGGCGAGCAGTGGACGGCGCGGAGTTCCGGTGGTGAAATAGCAGCTTTTGATGGTGGAAATATGGAAGATAATCTCATCGCCGGCGGACTTCCCGGCCAGCCATCAGGGGTGGTGTTGAAGCAGTCTTCGGGGTATGTGAACGTCGATGAATCGAATGGGCGAAGCCTTTTTATTATTTTGCTGAAGCCGTCGGTGATCTCTCTTCTAAACCACTTGTTCTCAGGTTAAATGGAGGAAATAAAGTTTAAAAAAAATTAATTTTTATAAAATTACTTTTTATTATAAAATAGTTTACCTCGAAACAAACAAATTTGTATTTTTTTCAAAGGTATTACATTTTATATTTCTTCAAAGGTTTTACATTCCAGAGCTAGCAGATATCATCATCAACAGAAACCAAGAATCAGACTCCTCCTCAATAATCCGACTTCAAGGGATAATGGTCAACAATCTTGAATCTCGTCACCTACTAATCCTCGATCTCCTCCACATTCTTTTCTAATATCTAGGAAAAACTTTCCGGGAAAATTCATTGTCCTCTGGTAAATTTATACATACAGGTAGGAAACGGGATAATGAACGACGACACAGATCAGAGGGGGAATTACGATTACGTGTGGAGCCACGCATTGATTTCGGACGAAACGTATCGAGGACTCATAGATCACTGCTTGTCGAGATCGAAGAACTCATCAATCTGCGAAGATTAGGAAGAGAGGATTGGGAGAGAGGCTGGGAAAATCGATTTCTACAATATATATAGCGCCGTGTGTTCCTATTCCTCGAACTCATCATCGTCGTCGTCGGGGAAGACGAAAGGATTTGGAGGTTAGGATCCGTGCGAAGAGGATTATGTTCGCGAGTATTAGAATCATCGTCAAGTGCAGGAAGCTTTACATGCCAATACCACCAAGTTGCTGCCATATACTTGGGAGCTTTGCAGGTTTTGATTCCTAACTAATCTGCCCACGTTTCGTTTTAAAACCGGGTTTTTTTTTTGAGCTTTTTTCTCATCTTTTTGGATTATTTTAAATTTTTTAGTTCAAATGTTTTATGTTTTTGGTTCCTTGAGAAATTTATAAGCTAAAATTAAAAAAAATTAACTAAAAACAGAAAAAAATCAAAAAATCCGAAAGCTTGTTGATTTTTGTCGTCTCATTTAAATTTTTTTATTTTTATTTTTTTGATTTGTCTCGTTAAAATAAATTTTAAAAATTATATTTATTTAAACTTATAATGTAAAAAATTCATTAAAAATAAAAAATTAAACGAAACTCAACTAACAATATGTCCAACATTATGATAATGATTATTATTATTATTATTATTATTAGAGTTAATCGACAGAGAGTCTCATTTTTATTAATTGTATTGAGTTAAGTCCTAGTTACAAGTTGACTATTCCACAAGACCTTATTTTTAAATTTTTTTATAAATTTAGACTAATATGCCCCCCATTTAAAATTTTACTAACAAATAATAGAAATAATCAAGTACTAACGAATAATGAAAACATGAGAATGTTAAAATATGTAAATATTCACATATTTAAATATTGAGAACATTATCATAACATATTTTTAGAATATTACTATTTTCTAAATATTAGCACATTTACAATTTTCAAAATAAGGACATTTTTATGATCATTATTCTTATTTTCAAAAAAGATAATATTGAGATCACATTATCCATTTAACATGAAATCTATATTATTAAAATATGTAATTTTTTATATTTCTGCATCATTAATTATAAAAATTCCTATGTATAATAACATAATAGAACATTTACCATTTTTTCAAAATAATAACAATACCATAATAGAACATTTTATTTTAGAAAAGTTTAAACACTACTATAATGAAATAAATCATTTTATTTTAAAAAATCTTAACAACGATAAAAGTTGAAATATTACCATAATAAAATAAATTATTTTATTTTGATAATAATACATTCATATTAGGAATGGTAGTTTAACTGTAGGCAAAATATTAAAAGCCGTTGAACTATATTTAGTTAGCGCGAGATAAATACCAAACGAGAAAGATTGTAATTTGAGGCATTTACCGTATAATAGAACTTTTTAAATTAAAAGTTTTGAATTTAAACTTTACTGTAAGTGATTCATAAAAAAAGAAATCTAGGGCAAAATCAACCATATTATTGTTACTACTGCTACTATCAGTAATAAAGTTCATTAGAGTGATGGTTTAATCCCATGGGCTATCATTAAGAGTTTAATGGAGGTAAATAAATTTTAATATTTATAAATTTTTAAAAATAAAATTTATTATTTTTACAAATATTAACACACTATACCTAATTACCAATATACCTGTTTCCTCTTATTAACAACACTAACTACCAATTTACCTTCTACCTCTTATTAACAACACATTATTAATAGCATATTCCCAATAATAATATTTCTTCTTTTATGTTTAAAATGTAACAAAATAAATAGATTATTGACCTAATAATTTAAATAAAGAGTATAATTATATGATCTACTTAGATCTAAGTTATTAATAATAGTAATTTATTTTTATATACACCATATTATAAAATTTTTTACTAATGTGAGATAAAGTATCACATAAACAATACCTCCAATTGAGATAAAAGTTGTACAATTTGCTTATTTTTAAAATTTTTGATTGATAAATTATTTGATTTAAATATTTTATTTTTTAAGTTTATCTCGATGAAAGAAACATCTAACCAAATGTTTTTTTTTTGGACAATTATTGAAAAATCCATTAGATATGAAAACAAGCAAAAGAGAAAATTGATTATTTTTAACTTTTCTAGTTTTTTAATATTTTGGTCATTTTTTAGTTCTTTTAATTCCTTTCATAAAAATGAATTGGTAAAGAAAACTAAATAAAAAATCACAAAGGATAAAAAAAATATAATATAAAATAAATCAGTAAATTATTATCTCAAATTCAGATAAAATGTCTTTAGTAAAAAGAATTGGACTTTTATTGAGATGACTATAATTGCTTCGGATGCAATTTCAGGCAGTTTTTTGTTTATTTTTTTCGTATCGGATCTTGAATTTGTCTAGGAAAACAAATAGAATTATTTAGGGTAAATTACAATGATATCTCCTAAAATTTTTGACAAAATCACTGACCCCTTGTGGTCTCAAAAAAAGCATTAATCTCCATGAAATTTAATTTTAATATAAATTGCACATAATTGTTAAAATTTTTATTAAAATTTAACAAAAATCGTCTCTTCCATTCCAAAATTATTATTCCCACCTTAGCCAAACTCAAACC
>JAOTRH010166337.1:0-12610 GCA_034768845.1 Heliamphora exappendiculata
TTTAATAGCTACTTAACTTTCTTTCTTAGCATTTACTTTTTTTATGTAATGTAGCTTTAAAAAAAGTCTTATTTCTTCTCTTTTAACTTAATATAATTTCTTTCTTAATGTACCATTTATTTCTTCTTTTTTTTCTTATAATATTACTTTAAGTGTTCTTTTATTTTCTTAGTTTTGTTCTAATATTCTAGCATTTATTTTTCTTTCTTATTTTCATTTCCATTTTTCTTTTAAGCACTAGTTTAATGTTCCGATTTTTATTTCATTTATTTTCTTTTTCTTTCCTTTTCAATACAATTCATATTTTTAGCATTTTATTTTCTTTTGATGTAGCATTTTATTTTTTTTTATCATCAACTTTATTTTTTCTCATAATACCTTATCTCTTTTCCTTTAAGTATTCCATTTTTTTTAAATACTAATACTTCATTTCATTTTCTTTTTAGATTAATATTCATTTTTTAGCTTATACTTTCTATTTTCTTTTCTTTTCTTTCAATATTACTGTAAAAAATTTTCTTGTCTTTTATCTTCTTATTAACTTTAATAAAGTTTTATTTAGCATTTCTCTTCTTGTAATATTAGCATTCATCTCTCTTACAAAAAAATTTTTATTTTCTTATGATTCCTTTTTATCTTTCTTTTCTTTTATTTTTTTAAACCAAAAATCACAAAAAAAACATCATAATTTTCTCTTTAAAAGAAAATTCTATTTTCCTTTTCATCTCTTTCATTTTCCTCCATTTTCTTCTATTTTCTCTTAAAAATATAATATGTTAAATCTACTTTAAAATCTTCCTCTATTAACTTAATTTGTCTTCCAGAGTATTTTTTTTTAATTTTATTTTTATTAACCACAAAAGGCGCAAAACAAATAAAAGTACATTTTATGTTAGTTAATGTTCTTCTCATTTTTCTTATTTTAATCTTTCAAGTTAATTGTGTAATTTTTTCCTCTAAGAATAATTAAAAACTCATTTGTTTATTTCATTTATATTATTTTTCTTTTCTTATGTTTTGTTCAAAAAAATATAAAATGTAAACAATAAGATTTTTTCTTTTAGTTGTTTAAACAAGTATTTTTTAATATTTTATTTTGGCTTGTAAATTTTCTTTTATTTCTTTCTTCTTCAAATTGGAGTTTCAAATATTTGTTTGTTAATACATAAAATATTTGTTATTAGATTTTATTATTTTGGGTTAGTCTTTAACATAAGATTTGTACATGCTTTTAAATAATTCAATAATACGCATATTGTACATATTAGTTTAGAGTTTGATTACTTTATGTCAAAATTGTGTAGTTCATTTTTGTACAATCCATGTTAGATAATTTTAGCAACTTAACATGTTTGTTCTTTTTAACTAAAGCATGCTAGTTTAGGTTATTTAAACAATATTGCATGTGGGTATGTGTTTCATGTATCCTTTAGATAGAAATTGCATGTTATAGGATTTAGAATTTTTCTTTTGACACTTATTTGTTTTGGAGTGTTATGTACATATTTTATGTATTTTCTATACTTAATTTTGAATGTTCTCTCTTCACACCCATTTTCTTTATTTGCATGCATTTGAAAAATCATATTAAAGAACCAATGATGATTAGTAGAGACCAACCTTATGGTTGGGCGAATGGGGTGCCTAGCACCTTCCCTGATTCGTACCTTAGCCCCCAAACCCTTTTTCTCTGGTTAACGTTTTCAAGATCAGTAGTCATTTTTTTTTCTTAGTTTTTCTCAAAAACTAAGTGGCGACTCCATTTTCAACAAAAGGTATTTTCAAAATTTAGTTTTCAAGGTGTTTAAAATATTTTTCAAAACATCTTTGAATTCTCTTATTTTTAACCCCCAAATCCCAAAGCCACACCAGTCATAGAGGACCATACAGATTCTGGAGGATATGCTGAGAGCTTGTGTCCTTGACTTTAGAGATTCGTGGGAGGATCATCTACCTTTAGCAGAGTTTTCATACAACAATAGCTATCAGTCCAGTATTGGGAAGCGCCGTATGATGCTTTGTATGGTAGACTGTGTAGATCGCCCGTATGTTGGACAGATGTGGGAGAGACCACAGTCTTGGGACCCGACATGGTATAGGAGACGATGGAGAAGGATACAACAATTTGCCATCTCCTTGCTACAGCGCAGAGCCGCTAGAAGAGTTATGTAGATCAGAGGAGGCGACCTTTGGAGTTTGCAATGGGGGACCATGTGTTTCTGAAGGTTTCACCACATATAGGTTTGATGAGATTTGGTCGTAGCGGGAAGCTATTACCGCGTTTCATTGGACCTTTTGAGATTCTTGATAGGATTGGAGAGGTTGCTTACCGTCTGGCTTTACCACCTCAGTTAGTATCTATGCACAATGTGTTTCACATTTCTATGTTTCGGAGGTACGAGCTTGATCCTTCACATGTGATAGATTGGGCTGAGCTGCGGGTTGAGGAGGATGCCACTTATGAAGAGCATCTAGTGAGGATTCTTGACATAAAGGAGCGAGTGTTACGGGACAGAACCATTGCTTATGTCAAGGTCTTATGGCTTCATCACGGGGTTGAAGAGGCTACATGGGAGCTGGAGCCTGAGATACGTGCTAGATACCCAGAGCTTTTCCTTTTGTGACTTTGTAGTGAATTTCAGGGGCAAAATTCCTTAAGGGGGGAGAGTTGTGAGACCCGGACCCATCTCTTTTTGAGACTTATATTTATATATGATGTGTTTTGCATATATATGTCTGTGCTATATGATTTACACGTTTTGATGCATGTTTCTGTTTATCTGAGCATGCGGGGTTGGTTTCCGGGGTTGTAGAGAGTTGCCGTGCGAATTTCAAAAATTAAAAAAAAATTATTTTGGAGGATTATAAATATCGAAACATAGATATTTTCTAAAAAGATATTTTAAAAACTTAACTCCTAAGTTTTCTCTAAATTCTCTCCGCCTTCTCTCTAACTTCTCGGGGACCCAGAGCTTTGTTTTTGATAAACCAACTGTTGATCCTTAGTATCGACATTGAGGGCTTCGCATCTATCCAATCAGAATTTGATTCCAGCGAAGCTCGATTTTGCACGTAAATTGAGGCATCGGGCTTTTGACCCAATGAGGTAGGATTTTAGGTACTACTGTTGTATAAGGGATATATATGTAATCTTATGATATTTTACCGTTTAAAAATGCATGAAAAGATGATTTGTGTTTTAGATCCAGTTTTAGGTTAAAATTATTTTTCAGCGTTCGGATGGATGAAACCGTGTTTTGAGGGTTTCTTTTGTGGCTTTATGGTAAGCTCGGGCATACATATCCTTTTGGTTATCATATACAAGAATTTGGAGGTTTGATTTGAGGTTTGAAAGCAAAAAAAACTAGAGAACCCGTAGCCAAAAACATCTGGTTCAGTCGAATGAACCCATAAGTCCAGTCGACTGGATCATCTTTTGGTGAGTTCAGTCGACTGAACATGGGGGTCAGTCAACTGAAGTTCTTTCTATTTTGGCTCCCTTTTGTCAGTGCCAATTTTAGTCGATTGGGGGCTTGGGCCAGTGGACTGAAATCCTGTGAGGGCTGAGGGTGTTGTTTTGGTGGTTCGGTGGTTGCGTTTTTTACTTCCCGCACTTTTCCCGGATGGTTTTAAAGGCGATAGATTTGTGAAATCTCGCTTTGTGGAGATTGATTTTCAAATGGTTGGTTTCGAAAAGGAGTGTTTATGAAAACTTTTGGGAAACGTGTTTGTTGAATGTTTGGAGCTAGCCCATGGGGTTGAGTCTCAACTTCTAAAACGTTTTGATAAAATATGTGTTTACATGTTTTGGTTTGATCTCCATGGTTCATGGATTGGATGTCATATATATACATGTGTTATATATATCCGTTTTGTGGGTTGGTTTCGAAATGTTATCCATAGATGTACCGGGACAATGGGTTTATGAGTGGGCTTCCATTACTCATTGGTGAAAGTCCAAAAACATGCGCAACGTAGGTACCTACGGTCCTTCGGGTTAGTCCCCGTAAACGAGGTGGTTGGGTGCTTAGTACCCTCGAGCTGTGGTCCCGTAAACTAAGTGGTTATTAGGTGCTTAGTACCTTTGGGAGCCGTCCCGTAAACTAAGTGGTTACATTATCCTAACTTCGTATAGAACTTGTCTTTATCTATCTGATCTTCAGTGGTTCAGGACTAGGATAATGGGCAGGCGTCTATAGCGGTTACCTTGTCTGGTATGGCAGAGTCGGTATATAGAATCTCATTTATCTTGTCTCCTCGGTTAATTGTTATCCCGAGTGGAGAATGTTATTTTACTGCTTTCCCTTAACTGTGGTATGACAACTCTCAGGATTATATGCATAGTTTCAAGGATGAAAATGATAGTTTTGAGATGGAAAACTGATAGTTTATATGAGAAAATTGTGTGGGCTTTTGTGGTCGAGCTAGCTCCCACCATATGATTGCAAATCCTGCTTTACAGCTTTATAGTCTATTCCTATTGAGCTTTGGCTCACGTGGTGGGTTTTTCTGAAAACTTTTTTAGGTGGATGTGAGGAGATGACCTAGATGCCCGTTGAGACGGAAGACTAGTTGTAGTTTCTCCTATTTTGTACATGTACCTTTGACATATGATGCCTGTTTTAGAAGGCAGGTTTTGTATGCCTTTTGGCGATATACTTATTCATGTATGAGAATGCATGTTTACAGTTTTATGAGAGTACAACTGTGAGAATTTTATTCAGATGTTATATTTGATTTCCAACTATAAAACCTAGTTTCTTAAATGGGTATTTTGGTGGACTTTCGCGTGACCTGAATGTTTGGGGCGTGACAGAGGAAGATTGAGGGATGTTATATTTATAATACAAACTGTAAATTACTATTTTGTAACTTGTAAAGAAATTAAGAAATTTGTTAGTGGATGCATGAACAATTATGTGTGAGTATTGATATTCAAAGTATGCTCTGCTAAGATTTATGTAATTGATTTTTTTGGAACAGATTGATATCTCTTGGACGAATGTACTCAACACTATGGTATTTGTGAGACCCGGAACCGTTGCATTTTCTGTTATTTATATATTTGACATGTTTATTTCTTTATATGAATAGCCTCGATGAGTGATTTATGTGTTAAAGTTGTAGAACAGCATGTATAAATGTGTTATATGCTTTCTGGGGTTTGGTTGAGGCTTGTTTGGCTTGTGTTTGGACCAAAAAACATGTTTTACGTCGAAAAACACACTACCCAGCAGTTCAGTCGACTGGACCGAAAACTTTGAGTTCGGTCCACTAGACAGTAGCTTTTTGGCGTTTCTATAAATATCCCAGTGGCAGAGATATTTATTAAAAACCATTCTTAGAAGCTAAGTTTCCCCTTTTCTCTGCCTTCTCTCTAGCTTTGAGGGCCCGATTCTTGATTTTTTGTTGGTTTCTTTGTGGATCCTTGCTATCGAGGACGTGCGCTTCGCATCCATTCGGACAAATTCTCATTTCGACGAGGTTCAATTTTTGAGGGTTTGAGTTTTGACTCACCGAGATAGAATTCTAGACCCTACTGCTGTATAAGGGTGATATATGTGATTATGTATTTTCACATAGTAGAAAATATATCAAATGTGATTTTCATGTGTAAACCTTGGTTTTGGGTAAAAGTGAGTTTTTACGCCTTTTCTTGGTTGTATACATGTTTTGGATGCGTGGTATTTTTCAAAAGGCAGTTTAAAACAAAGGTGTTTGTGAAAATGATGAAAAAACGTATTTTTGGAGGTTTGGAGCTAACCCAGGGTTGAGTCTCTTACTTTAAACATTTTTGTTGGAAATTGTTTTAGAACTCCATGTTGATGGATTGGATCTCTTTTATACATGTGTTGTATAAACTATTTTACGGATTTTCGTAGTCGAGCTACGGTGAAATTTTAAATATTTTTCCTAGATGTACCGTGACAGTGAGTGTGAAAGTCTAAACACGTGCACAAAGTGGGTTCGCTACGGTCCCTCGGGTTAATCCCCGTAAAGGTGGTTCGGTTAAACTTCGTCCAACGGTCGTGAAAATCCGTAAAGAAGTTTGTTGCCCCTTGAGTGGCTTTATTATTGCAGCTCCGTATAGAACTTGTCATTACCTAGCATGTAACGCCTCGAGTCTGTTTTAATATAATCTGAATATATTTATGAAAGCTTTTCCTTTAAACAACCCATTTATGTCCAAAGCTCCTTTAGAAATAGCTTGTTTTCAAACATTCGCTAGTAAAGCATACCCAGTGAACCCCGCTCGAGCGGACTCCTGACCGCTCGAGCGGTCAGGTACCCGAGACCTCTTTTCCCAAAACCATGAAAATTTTTCTTAGGCTGAGAATAACAACCATTTCTTCCCGTCTTGGAATATGAATTCAAACTCTTAAAATAAGGTCTTAAATACTCATAAAAACGTAGAATATCCAACGTTTCCATGAAAAACTAAGATTCCAACTTCATTAACAAAAATCGCCATTAACAGAAGTTAAAGCATTCAACCATTATATGATAAACGGCCTCACATGCATGCACAACATGAATATATGGCTCAAAGGCCTTACAATACGGGATTCCAACCCTCAATTACAATATTCTGGATATTCAAAAATAATAATACAAATCCTTCTCTCAATAACTGACTATCCCAAAGGAATTACAACCATATACACAGTACGCCAAGGGTTCAACAACAATCGTCTCAGTCCTTAATCTTCATCCCGCTTTCACTTGAAATGTTGCTAAAGAACGTGAGCCGAAGCTCATAAGAACAAGACTAACCCCAAATACATGCATGGTATGTGAAGATGGTTATGCAAAGTGCACACATAAATTTGATTAAAACATCTTGTTTGGTCCCCAAATAAATTACCATTGCATAATCGAGTTTTATATCAAAAGGGTTATTGCTCTATACTTCTTGGTTTCCATGGAATCATCCAATTTACCATTCTTAATTAACCAAACACATGTTACTCCTTTTTATCAACCACACATGTTTTCACATTTCACAATCTTCTCAATTTCTCCACTTAAGGTTTCATTAACCCAATTCCTTTACCATCTCCCATTATCCAACACGTTTTACCATTTGTTCCATTTTCAGATTAAGATTTTACAAACCCAATCATTTGCAACGCACACAGCAACAAACGGCAACACACGCTAACACACGCCAACACACACACTCATTGGCATTTTGCATATTTTACCAATTCATGGTTCAAAACATAGGCACCGGCGTCGGACGAGCGTATAGAACCCTGTAATGTTACACTTAGCCCGACCACACAGGCCCTATGAAGTAACGAAACGTGCTATACCCCAACATGACTCGTCCTTTCCTGGTTCACTAGCTGGCGGGCAGAGAACTCAATCTGCACAATTTTTCGGTCTTTCACCGAGGAGCAACTCGTGCCCAACCTTAAACGATCCCTTGGATCCACAAACTGGTCTTTTTTCAACATGTCATAAAACAACACACATATGTGAGTCCAACACAAATGGTTCCTCTAGCCAAACCCATATCACATACACACGCGAGTCCAACCCTAAAGGTTCCTCTCGCCAAACCCACATTGTTACATGTTTCCATTATTGACACTTTCATTGTTTTAGAGTTCATACCCAAATTAACCATCATATGGTTTGAAATTCACAAATTCATCGGCTTTATCCATTAAAAATCCACAATTTATGCTTGTCATCAACATGTGCCACGTAGATTTATAATATTAAGCATAAAATAGGTTATGATAATTCCCAATTTAACCAATAATTTCATTAATTTCATCGTACCGGTTCATCAAACCCGAAATCCCCAATTTTTATAATATTAGCTCAAATCCCAAACCCTAGTTTCTCATTTTTGAAATCTAACCCCCATAATTGACATTGTCAAGATAAAAACATATTAAATCCTTCATAGATTCAAGATTAAACCCTCATTATCATCAAACTTCAATTTAGGGCTTTGACAACATGTATTTCATGCTTTTGTGTTCGCCAATTGGAAAGCACAACACATATCACAAAATATTCCAAGAAAGTCTTAGATTCTACCTTAGGAATACTAGATCCAGAAGAGAAAGCCTCAAATGAGCTCTATCCACGAGAATCTCCAACCGCACGGTGAGAAAAGCTTCTCCAACGCCAAGATCGGGCCTCCAACGCTTGAACTGCCGACAGGAAGCAAGAGATCTCACCCAAAGAAGTTCCAAACAATTCTCAAACTCAAGCCTTAACCCTTGCTCACACTCTAGAGAGAGAGAGAGGAAAGAAAAGAATGGGAACAAAAAGTCGCACACGACCTTTTTAAAGAGTCTGCTCCGCGATAGTCCACTCAAGCGGACCCCCATTGCTCGAGCGATCACACCCCAGAAACTTTCTGCCACTACTCTGCTCGAGCGGGCTCCCCACCGCTCGAGCGGTGAACGCTGGGAGACACACTGAACAGAAGCTGCCAAAACTGAATCCAAGCATAAGCCCAACGCCTCACAACGATGTTTTTGTTAAGGTTGGTATACTAAAAATCATATTTTTAGTATTAGTTTATGAGAATCTTTATGAGCAATGTATGCATATCATTTATTTGTTATGCATAACTGTCCGATATTCGATATAGTATTTAATCTGGTGTGTAGAGTACGACCTACACACAGAAGACCAGATTTTAGATTCTTGCAGAATATAAGTTTTATGTTCACAGTGTAGATGGAAATGAACATACCATCGGTACGACTATGACACATAGTTTTAGTAGGCCTGTCTTGGTTACGGGGAGCTGATAATAGCGTCATCTATTGTTTCGACTCTTTGTGTCAGTACACTTTGTGTGTATTGAACGAGACATTTGGGGTAATTAATTTAGCACTGACTACTGGCTATATAAATTAATTCACACCCCAAAGTTATCATGAATAGTGCTTATCCTCTTAATCCTGAAATAATTATTAATTTGTGTATATTTAATATTCGTTGTTTTGATTTATTAGAGGGTACGATCTTATTGGGGTCTATATTCCCGGTGAGTTGGATAGCGATGTTATTTATATGGCAAATATTAATTATTGACGGAATTCACGTCCCGAAAGATCGGAATTGACGATACCCCCTTAAGGATGTTTATAAGTTTTGACCGGGTCAAACCCTGCAGGTGAATTTAATTATCCGGTGGTCAAATAAGTTAAGCGGAAGGGCTTAAGAAATATGAAGATGCCGATTAAATTAAATTGTCCGTAATTAAATTTAATTAGCGGGTATCGAGAATCTTAACGTGGGGAGAAATGGTAAGCATTTAATAATAGGAGCTCAATGCAAGAAGGTATTGAGATTATGGGTCATAGTGCAATTATAGTTCTTTAGTGATGTGAACTGTAATTCAGTATTTTATGAAAATTACAGAAGCCGTTGCGACTTTCCATAATTGCAGAAACCGCCCGTAGGTATCTGTGTTTCACTGGAAGTCTTAGTCATAATTACTCCCCAGGTCCTTGCTATAACCCTATATATATGCGGGTAGGCTGAACCAGCTTAGATTGATTTTTATACCATTCTTGATATATTATTTTTGTCTTTCAAGACTTAAAAAATATATCAGGGTTCTGCCGGTACGAGTTCTCGGAGAATCGTAACCCACACTACGTTCGAGGATCGCATAAGGGAATACGGTAGAAGATCTGACAGGAACTTCAACTCGGAATCAAGTCGTAGTTGAAGATTAGATCTACAAGAGGTATTTTTCTAAATTAACTTTGGTTGCACGAGTTTTATTTTGATCGTTCTTCGTCAAAAGTTTTATCTGGAGCCCATTTCGGCATTTGCCCGTCCAGTTAATTTTTTTACCGATTAATCGTTTTCAAAAATAATGATCTTGGTAGTATTGCTTCCAAAAAATTGGTATTAAAGCCGTTTTATTTTTTATTTATGGTTTACCAGGGTCGGGTAGATTTAGAATTGTGCTAACTTTATTTTGCATGCGTTTTAATCTCGATTTTATGATCATCTTTTTTTTTTTCATGTTTGATTGAATGGTTTAAATGAATGATGATTTAATTAATTTTTTTAACCACGAGAGTTGACCGGGTTAGATTAGTTAATTTTAGATCGAATGTGAGCTTACGGAACATAGGTTTCGATGTAAAATAATTTTATGTTCTTTTAAGTGTTTTTTTTCTAGTTTATTAGAAAGAAAAAAATAAGAACATGTATTGAAGAAACGGCGGTGGATGGCAGCGGCAACCGGCAATGATTTCGGTGGTTTTAACCGCAAATAAATTTTTTTGGCGCAAGTGGCTTTATTGTCAAGAAGCTTGAACGGCAATTCCCAAGTGGCGCATAGCAGCAGTTTTCATTCAGTTCCAAAAGCTAACTGTGGCAGCAAGTTTTTCCAAGTGGCACCGGACACTGTTTCGGTAAAAATTAATTCCAAACTGCACCGGTTTCAAGGGAAAGAGTGAAGCAGTTTTTGGCGCAATCCAAGCGGCGCATGCTGCGCTGATCAGCCCAAACAGTGGAGAGTTTTTTTTTAAAAAAAGCAAAGTGTTTCCCAATACCGTGGCGTGAACAAATCAACTAGTTTCGGCTTCAGCGTTTTTTCAGCAGAAGCAAAGAGTCCCAGGCTGTTTGGGCAATCCCAACTGTTTCGATTGGATTAAAATTTTCTAATATAATTTATTAGATATAATTAAATCATCCTTATACAAACAGGATACAGGAATCTACAGGAGTCTAAAACTCTTTAAGAGTTTCAATCGGATCATAAAATCGAAATTTTTATTTATCTTGCAATTAATTTATTTTATATTTTAATTGCGTGGATGATTATTATTGATTTTATTTATCCTGTTAATTTAATTAATTTAGAAATTCGGTTTTTATTAAAATATTTTGTAATAGAAAATAAAATAAAATTTCTTTTTAATTAATTAATATTAATTAAATGAAAAAATTTTAGATATTTTTTTTACAAAATATCACGTTTAAGATGATTTTTTTTAAAAATCAGATAACTTGAAAAAACGTGAGAATTAATTCCGGATTTTGAATTAATTAAATGAAAAAATATTTAATCAAAATAAATTATTATTTTTCAAAAAATATGAAACATAAAATAAAATAAATAAATACCTTTAATCACTATCTTAGTTGAAAAGTTGGAGAAAATCTGTGCATTTATTAAATTTTATTTGTTACGCATTTAAACACGAAAAGATGGTTTGATAAATTAGAATCTTTTGGATCGTATACACGGAAAGATGTTTGATTCTTTCAGATCGTGTGATTTTTTAAAGATGGTTTGATAAATCAGAATCTTTGGATTCGTGTACACGAAAAGATGTTTGATTCTTTCAGATCGTGTCACTTTTGAAATTAATAAATTTATTTTAATTAAACGGATTTTTATAACCCTTAAAAATTTAAGTGGGAGAGAAAATTTATTCACAGATAAATCTCGCGGTCTCCATCACGAATTTGTAGGCGATGCAATTAAATCCTGCGTGTTGACAGTAATGCCTTCCTCTCCATCGGACAGATTAATTGAGGTATCGCTAGTACAAATCTCCTTCAGGAATAATTTTGGATAATTGTTAGTGTGAATCATTTCTCCATCTGAAAGGTTCAATGCGCAGCGATTAATTTGGGATTAGGTGATGGTTAACACTTAGTTATATATAATAGAATCATCTCCATCTGAGTCACTGCTATTATACGCTGGACTGAAACTAAGTCAACTATTTAATTTTACTTGGTATGGTCAGTTGCCTAGATAGTAAAATTAAATAAAATTGGCATGTCTGGTATTATGAAGGATAGTAGACGTCTACCCATCGTGGCATGCTATTCTTGGGTTACCAGGCTGCTAGCGAATTAATTTTAAAATGGTAAAGAGAACCAAATTAAAATAAATTCAAAGTTTTGCTCATCATAATTAACGGTTTTATTTAATTATGTAATTCTCAGGATTAAGATAGATTTCAACCCACTCGCTTCAATACTCAAAGGAAACAAAATTACGGGACTAAATTTTGTTGACTGAAAATGTAACATGGATATAGCTTTAACTACAAATGGTATTCCTTTAATACCAGGAAATGTGTCTGTTTCAAAAAAAAGTTCTTCCTCGAGGTCGAAAGGCATGAAAAAGAAAAATATTCAGAAATAGGGAGACACATTTTCCAGGGTAGTTAGTGGACCACGGACGGGTGTGAAAAAGCCAAAGGCAGATGTTTTCACTGCAACCAGACCCGATACTGGAAAAAGCTATGTCCAGTATTTCTCAGAATGCAGAACAAACATGATAATTTCTATTCACTAGTTATGAAAATATGTTTAGCGGTGTTATCTATCGATACCTGGTGTGTAGATACGAGAGCCACTAATCATGTCTGCAATTCATTGAAGGGGTTTCAGAAAATTCGACAACTTAATGGTGGGGAGATTTACCTGCATGTGGGTAATAATACAAAAGTAACAGCAGTTGTAGTAGGAGATGCCACTCTCAGTTTTGATAGAGATCGGATTTTAATTTTGAGAGATTTTCTTTATGTACCTGCCATTAGAAGGAACTTAGTTTTCGTTTCTAGATTGGCTAAAGATGGATATTTTGTTTATTTTA
>JAOTRH010166348.1:0-12610 GCA_034768845.1 Heliamphora exappendiculata
GATTTACAGCAATCATATCTACACTAAAAAGGAAACTAAAATATTCAGCCAAAACTACAGTTGATCTGATTGACAATTAGAAGTAGCACACTTATTTCATTATACACCAGACTAATTTTCTATCTTTCACCGATGTGGGATAGTAATCGGTGGGATGGTTTGTCACACTTATAATGAAATATATATGGGTATTTGGCCATAAAATGCTATGGAAATACTTGGGAGAAAGGAAACTTCCCACTAATTAAGAGTAAAGCAAAGAAAATCAAAAAAATAATAAAGGGCAGTCCGGTTCACAAAGCTCTCGCATATGTGGGGTCCGGGGAGAGGCCGGACCACGATGGGTCTATAGTACGCAGTCTAATCTTGTATTCGCAAGAGGCTATTTTCACGCCTCGAATCTCCAGGTCACATGACAACAATTCTATCGTTGTGTTAAAGCTCCCCTTCAAAATCGAAAAAATAATAATAATAGAAAATTGATTCATGACTAAATTTGAAAAATAGAAAAAGGAAAGAAAATTTCCCATCCAAGCCTTGCTAGAATCAGATTCATGTAAGTTTCCTAATTGTCGAGAGTCCAATCTTTCCATAATTACGATTTTTTCACTATAAGATCTTGGACTCGAAATAGGCCAAGGCAAGTCGGTCTGCATCACAAATAATATAAAGTATATGGAAATGATAAAATGTAAATAATGAAGAACGAATTGCATGCTTTTGTTTGATTACATGCACTTTTTCATGAAGTCAATAGTTGGTGACGGAATTATAACCAACAAACTACAAAGTAATGCCTCGACAATATGAGACAGGATAAAGATGGCGACACTGAGAAAAATTATGTGGCAACGAGTTGTTCTTGTACTAAACTATACTTTACTCTTTTTAAACTGACATCACATTTCTTATTTATCATCAAGAATACTCGTAGTTGACATGGTTTTCTTTCTTGCATTTGTTTATCTGTAAATAACCTTTCCATCTAAACTACTTATGCATTGTTCAATAGAATTGTAGTTAGTGGTGATTTGGGTTGTTTATACATATATGCTTCTTATATTACCAATTTGTTCTCAAATAGTTAATGCTTTCCCGCATTTTTCAATAAACTCCATAATAATGATTTTAGAACATGCGTAGTGAGACAGCAGTGATTGCTTGAAACAGAAGACAACAGAAGCAACAATGCAAACCTCAATTTCTTTTGCATAGCTGTGATCTAATCCATTTAGTGATATGCCCATGTCCATAGAGGAGCCTGTCGTATCTTTATCATCGAGCAACGCTTTTGTTAAATCATGATCACATCCAAAGAGCTCATCAAAGTTTCGGAATGTCAAATCGACATCAGGATTGTTAAAATCATCAACACAAGTCAGTTCTTCACAGATGCCGAGATCTTGCATATTTTGAGACCAAAGCTGTAGAATGCAATTGAAGAAAATTTTTGAAGTTTAAATACTGTCATATCCTTAACAAGCATATGACAGAGAACATGCCTCTTATATAGAAATATATTTACTAAGCCCCAGTCCCCTCCCCCCACCCCCAGCCCACCCAAAAAAAAAAAAGAAAAAAAAAGTGAAGCAACATTGAAAATAAAGAACATGGATTTTATTTTAATTACCACAAGTCTGGAGTAATGATCCTCTTTTTCTTTTTTAGTTATCCTTTTTAAAGTAATTGTTAAGTAGAGAAAAAGGATTCATGTAAGTATCCCCAAAAACAATTGGGACACATGGCTTAGTTTGCTTTGGTATCCTTTAAAGTAATTATTTAAGTTTCTCTTTAACAAGATCACTAATGTAGACAGTAGATGGCATAAAGGATCAATTTTGAAATTTATTAATTATTGTATTTATTCAGTTTCCTTATAATAATAGGCTTCTTTATTTATCAAGATTTGAATAAATATTAATTAGGAATGTTATTTTGCTTCTTTTAGTGAAGGATTCAAGTTTCTTTTTTAATTAGGGTTTTAGGCCTATAAATAACAAATCTTCTTGGTGCATTAATCATACTTGAATGAATAAGAAATTGGATTAGAATTGTGTGATTTCTCCCCCCCTTTCTGTCTTCTTATTTTGTAGAAATATAAGAAGTAAATATCGAGCTTTAGATACATCCTTTCAAGAAACTATTCTTTAGCATATTTGTCAAGGAAAAAGAAAAAAATGGATGCCAAGAAATAAAAACAAAAAATGTGACAGGTCTATTGAAATGGGCAGTTAAATATCATGAGATTCACATTTTACTCTATCCCGAACTAAGTGTTTCCATAAGTAGCTATTAGTCTAATCAGTCAAAATACTCCCAATTGAGTAATCATGATTACAGAGGTTTTGACCTCTAGGCATTGAGTTTAAGGATGAACGAATAATTTAATAATTTAACAATGACCAGAAACACTATTATTACTAGGAGACAAACCGTGTCTCCCCAAATAGTTGCAACCACAGTTTCATACATCATCACTGTAGAACCACATCTTCTCTCTAGATTCTTTATATTCTTAGAACTGGTTATGTTCAACCAACTGATTCCTTTGGGCCAGATTTTCAGATATACACTAAAAAATATGAAATAAATGAGTGCAGGTTTAATTTGCATGCATGTAAATAAGCTGATGAGTATTAATGGGGTGATTAGTTAGCTTACAGGATTCAAAATAAACTAGTCTAACATGCCATTTCAACTGGTTGCACATAAAGCCCACATGCTGGATATATTCAATATTAGGACTGATTAATTGGAAGATATGATGGAATACACAAAGGCAGGATGCAAGCCCTGGAGAAAAGGTACATAAAATTGTTGCTTCTGAGATTAATAAAACTTGGTCAGATTTGAAAACCTTTTGGTTGGAACAGATCTTCACCAGTTGATGATCACTTGGGGATTAGGATCTCAAAGCTAACTATATTAAGCTCAAAAGTTGTGCGTATCTACGAAGCACACACATGACATAGCAGTGTTCTACACCTTTCGGACACAGACATGTGTCGGACATGTCATTTCATGTCCATTTTTTGCTAAATTTTTCTCAGACGCGGCAGAGGACACACCTGGCCTTTATTTGAACTCCCAACATGAAATGTTTGGGGTTAAATCATTTGTTAAACACTTATTCGGGGGTCGAGTTATAACATCTAGAAAGTAAAGGATGGAATTCAAAAAAGACAAAAATTCAATGGATGTGACTTTTATAGATGGAGATTTTGAGTGGTTTATTTATGTTGAGGATTGTGTCTCTTGTCCTCATCTGCGCCCGTATACATGCTTCATAGGTGCATATGTCAAAGGTAGTGAAGAAAATTCAGTTTTGGGCGACACCTCTCGAGTGGTGGTCTGTCACAAGCGAGAAACCGAGAGCCCCCTTAGGCCATTCAACGAACCGCTCGAGCGGTCTGAGCGGAGATGCCCATGTTATAGCTGCTAGGGTTTTGTAGCAGCCGCATCTTTTGTTATTGTTCTGTTATTCTTCTTATTTCTTTCCCCAGAACTCTTTCCCTTGTATTCTTCCAAACAATATAGTGAAAGTGTGTGATCCTGTGGACGTAACTATGACTTGCCGTACCACATAAACCTTGTGTATTGCGTGTGATTGTCTCTCTTTCTCTCTTTCTTCTTCGTTCTTATTCTGTGTTTATGAGTTCTTCGTCGTTCTTGGACGAGATTAGTGATCGCGTTCTAGTCCTCAGCAGCTTATACATTCATAATTGCAATTTTAAGTGGATCGGCTTCTATAAGGCAAGAAAATGTTTTATTTGTTAGGGATTCAAGGTCATGAGTCATGACACACCCAAGGAAACAGAAAATCCAAAAAGAAAATTGCATTTTAGTTCCTAATAAAACAGTGAGGCCAAGTGGATATAAATCTAAATTAGGTTCTTTGCATGAAACAGATGAGATGAGAGTCATCTGGCACTTGATCAAGTGTCCCAATAGATGTCACACTTAATTATTGGATTTTTATAAGCTCTTTAACGATATCATCTAAATTTTCAAAGCCAAAACCATGACAACAGGAATAATTGACCAAGAAGGTAGAGTTACGTGAACAAGGTCACAAACATGCATCTTACTTTGCTCTCTCATGGAGAGCATGGCCTCCAGTGATAATACATGCATAATATATAATTGCAAGAGAAAAACTTCAGCAACCTCTTGGCACCAGAAGTATTAATGGATCAATCTCGTAGCAATAATCATGTCATTTTCTGCGTCAATGACAGTTGAATATCTAGCAATGAAAATGATCAAACCTGGAAACTCTGAGCTGGACCTTTGCATCGCCAAAATGGTTCTCCCAGCAAAGGTTTTCCAACAGTTGGAGAGTAGGATAAGTGCTCTAATGGAGGAAATGGTGAAGAAAACGGTTCTACTACTACCTGCAGTTCCTGATGAAGATCATTGCCAAGATCAAGGGGATGCTGCAAAGACCGGTCAAGATTACTATCAAGTGTCCATGACGTGTCATATATAGATGAAGATATGTCACTTTGTTGTTTTCCACGTATTAAAGATGAATTCTTGTCTCCTTCAGCGAGTTGAAGCCTCTCCAAGTCAAGAATCTGTTGAAGAATAATGGATGTGTTTTCCTGCTGTTTACGTTCATTAAATACCTACAAGATGAGGCACCAGAAGGGTTTGGATACACTAGCTTTTGTAATATTTAAAAAGACAAATGAAGCACATTACAATGTGAAATGTTGATGGAAGGAAGGGACAAAACTTCATTTCATTTCAATCAAAATCACTGAAATGTTTCTATTTCCAGAGAAACCGAATTTCCAATGTCTTCGCCAGAAAGAAAAAAAATAGCACACATGAAAACAGATCGAAACAAACCAAAACATACCGAAACATGTCTGAACGGAATATCCGACAAGTGCTTATTAATATGTTCTAAAATTTTTGAATCCTATCTATGAGAATTTGAGATCATAGAGTGACAGTGCATTGATTAGCACAAATTCAAAATAATAATGGATAGCAGGGAAGAAAACAACATCAGGAGTATTGAACCACAAGAAATGATTCAATCTGATAAATAATTTGCAATCAAATGCAAAGACATGGAAAGTGGATACTGAACATGAACTTCAAGATCTAGGATCCTTTCTGATGTCAAGGATGGTTTTGATATACATTATCATTTTATGGATGGTAGACTTAATTATTAACTGACATCATTATTTCATGCCCAATGCTTTTATCATTAGGGCTATCACAAAACATTTGACAAACCGCAATTAACTAGAATGAACACTTGGAAACATGACAAAAAGCCAATAAAGAGAAATTCGAGATTCAAACAAGCATACATAAGAACTTGATACTTATTCAACTCAGGTAACTCACACCTACCTCAGCATGTCGGTTGGTTGGTCCAACTTCAGATTCTGCACCGAGTAAAGTCATGCTGCTCAACTGAGATGCTACTGAAGGACATCTAGTTGGTGGGCTAGACTTAGATTGTCTTGGAAAGTTTGAATTCCCCACACCAATATCCACATACTCACATGAAGTCGAGACATGCCGATCTTGAAGAATACTGTTCTCCAATTCATTCAATTCAAAACCCCACAACAGTGCGAAATCCTTAGCAGAAGGGCACCCAATATACCTACTAATCACGTGTTTCTGATGTTGAGTGGAGTCCTCATGCAGACTGCAGACTGCAGTCACAATCACTACACATAAACATCCTATGATCAGAACATCGAACATGAGCTGCATGGTATCTGCATGCTTCACACACCAGTGTTCGGGGATGCCGATTTGAAAGAGCATTAGCTGAATGAACTTTTGCATCACAGGAAAGGCAAAGATGCGCTGCATCTGCCTTACAGTAAACAACTGGCCTCCATGCCATGCAGAACTCACAAACTTTCTCCATCTTTTGGTTCCCCAGTAATAAAGATCCCAAAATATAATTATCTCATACTTCAAAGTTTACGAATATCACCTTCTTATCAATTCATGAACACAAATTGATGAAGGGTCCTGTTAAAGAATACAAGAAAACAATAGAATGCCCGCAGAAGTTAGTTCATCTTATTCTTTCTAATCCACTACCACCGAAAACATTGACGACAAGAATTACAAATACATCCACCAAATACGAAGTATAAACTGCAGTTATCAGTTGACAACAGATACCAGTAAATGGCATGTTCAAAAAGTGCATCCATATTAAGGAAGCATAATAACATTGCAAGGAAAAATGGTTCATGTATGTTGTACCCCCTTGATCAATTTTTGTTGTTGGCAATTTCATTCCAAGACTCGATAATGATTAGGCTTAATTTGAGCCATTAGAGCATTATGAGTTCTGATTTCGAGAAAACTCAATTGGAGCGTTGGACAGGTATGTACCAATTTTTAATTTGGTACTTGGAAGACAATTTCACTTTGGATTTTGGAGTTTGTGATTGTAGTGGATACATACTGATGCACTTTCATAAACCCACTTGATTCGCAAAGCTAGTGGATTACGCTACAATGGTCTTTTTACCTTCTTCGGTAGGAGGATTTTTCTCACCATAAATTTTTGATCTCCTACATATATGAATTTTTTGAATGATCAATTTTACCTGCTGAAACTTTAGCTGATTTTATCAAACGTATCATCATTAAATATTAAGTGCTTGATCAATGCTCCTTAAAATAAACTGTTTTTTGTTTCTAAAGAACTCACCGAGTACCTAAGTTTTTTTATCGAGTATAATTCCTACCACATAACTATTGCAAAGTTCATAGCAAGTGTCAGAAGGTATAAATGTAAACAACAATCCACCAGTGGTGAGGAACCAGATAAAGGACTATATCAAAATGAACATGTCTTGTTATGATGCCTGCGAAGAAAGTATACAATACAAGATTCACCAAATGCCTTTCTTGTGCCACTCATACATCAAACATATCTTCTTCTCTTTCTCGTTTTAGCAAATTCTTTTTCCATCCATTGGATTGGTTTTATGTTAGTCTTTACCATGTTGCAAATTCAGCAAACAGATCCTGGGAGTAGTATGTAAGAGGAAGATAGGTTAGGTTGAGTGTCTGACTATTTTGCTTTGAGGATCAACACTAATTCAGTGCAATCATCATTCCATACTGACATAGGTATAATTTGCATGAGCATATTGCATTACAGTCAGAATGTGTTTTTCAAACTGCACAAAATAGACCTATCTAAGCCTATCCTAGACCTTGTTGGTTTTGAAGTTGAAAGTTTGCTAAAAACAAGACTTTGAATTGAAATCAAGGGCCTCTCTTCGAAGAGCTTAAGAGGGTTTGCTGGTTTTGAAGTTGAAAGTTTGGTAAAAACAAGACTTGAAATTGAAATCAAGGGCCTCTCTTCAAAGAGCGCAAGAAACCCTCTTAAGCTGGCCACTCAAGGGGGGTCGGGAAAAATTTAATAGTTCTAGCTCCAAGCAAGTTCAAAGTGATATTGAGCATTTGGAGATGTTTCAACCTTTCACAATTTCTAAAGGACTTCTTTGAAGCTCACTTGAAGCATGCTTGAGCAGGTCAGAGCTTCCCAGGAGAAACTGCCACATCAAAAGGCTGAGCTTGAAGCCTGCTCAATCGAGCCATGAAGTTTCAATTTTTTTGAATTTAGTTCCTTCGAAACATGTATCATGAAACTAAGTTTCCCTTGCCACCCACCCAACCAACAAACAAAACAAAATAAAGCGGCCCTTCTCCATTAGTTCCACCTTCCCTTTTCTTGTTCCTACTAATGTTCCATGCTTCGTTACACCTGGAGCAAGCAAAATCATGAGATCCATGAATGACATGATAATATATTTACATGATTTGCCAAGAAAAGGAAACCAAATATTAACAATAACAGCAGCTCATGCTTGGCCAAATAGAGGAAAAAAACAAATGGGAAATGATACCATACTTCAGGGAAGAATTTTAGGTACTCTTTTTGTTTTTTCTCTTTCCCTCCTCTCTCTGTAGGTTAGGAAATCACGGGGAAGAGTGATTTCAGCAACTAGATCAAACTTCAGCTTCCTGAATTGAAAAATTGAACTAGTCTAATCTAATTTACCTACCACACTATTGATCAAGTGCTCTTTTATTTGAGAATCTAATGATTAAGCAAAGCTTGTTACGGTTATAACAAACCGTACGCAGGATCAATAAGATACGAAAGCAGAGAAAAAGGACAAAGAATGCAAGCAATACACACACACGATTCAAATGATTCATCCAATGAGGGATACATGTTGGAAATAGTAAATTCAATTGATCATTTTTTAGAATTGATTTCTGGCCATTATTCTAGAATTGATTGGCAATTGAATTGGCCATTCAATTGGTAATTGAATTTTAGAATCAATACCATTCATTGATAATTGATTTCATAATCATTTCCTTTGTAACCTTCCAAGAGAGAAGTTCTATATAAACTCCTCTAGTATTCTGCAGATGGAATATGGGGAGTGCACAAAGGTAAGTGTGGAGAAACAGAATACAGAGAGAGGAGAAAGAGAGAGAGAGACCAAATTACAGTTGCAAGGTAAATTATGTTTATTATAATCTTTGAAAGTTAATAAATATATATTTTCTGGATCACTGAGCATATTTTGTGCTGTGTTATATTTCTCCCAACAATACATCCCAGCTACTGCAAAGTTTTACTATAACAAATAATGACTAGATTATATCAGAATTGTCTTAAGCCACAATACATACAGCTACGTTACAAGTCTATGAAAATACCAAAAGTACCTTTAAAAATAATTTGCCATATGGGCACAGACCCGAACCCCTACCTTCACGCAAGGGGGCGCTGTCCCAGCGACCCCACCAACTAACTGCGGAGTTGTATTCACGACTGTATGACCCGGTGTACAGTTCTTATCAACAAAGCAAAGATGACAAACTTCAAATATCAATCATCAATCCAAAGTAAGTTTCAGGAGGGGAAACAAATTCCGTAGCAAGCAATTGATCAAGTGTTCTTTCATTTGAGAGAATCGAATGATTAAGCAAAGCTAAGATGATACATTTCGAATACCAATCACCAATCCAAAGTAAAATTCCAGGGGAAAACAAAAAAAGAGCGCCGTGGTAAGCAAATTGGAAAAGGCAGAACTCGCTAAAGCCATGAATCCTCAAATTAAATTCCGAATATCAAATTAAACGAACCTGCAACTGAGATTTCAAGACGAAGCTCGGTTATGAACTATCTTCTGTTTCAGAAACCTCACAGCAAAGCTTTTCGATGAGAGAGAGAGAGAGAGAGAGAGGAATGGCCAGCAGAGGCTTTAAGCTTCAGTTCTTGTGAACTTTCTGTTATCCACTTTTCGCTTTCTATCTTTTTGAAGTCCGACGTGTGTTTCTTTTGGACGTCAGCATCCGACGTGGATATGATGACGTGGCGTCGTGGAGCCGAGAACGTGATCGACTGATCCACTTTCACGTGAAGTTGGGAAATTATTAGAGCTTACCCAACCACCATGTGACAGGTGTTTTCAAATTTCAACACCCAAACAAAAAGTTAGTTATGTTTGGATAGCTTTTTTAAGTTTCTTTTCTTAGTATATTTTTGAATTTTCATATCTTATAATTTTATTTATTTTTTATTTTTTAAATCGTTGTGATGCAACAAGTATAAAAAGTATGTCCATTTTGATAATAGTTAAAAAAATTTGCTAAAAACAAAAAATTCGTTAAAAAACATAATAAGGCCTTATAAAAGTTTTAATGTGATTTTTTTTTTTTACTTATCTAAACTTTGACTTCTTTTTTTATTAAAATTTTTTACTTTTTAAATATCCCGTGATGAGAAAAGTTTTTAAAAACATACTCGTTAATTTATGCTACCGCAATAAAAAGTAAAATGAAAAAAGTCACATAAAAAACTATATGAAATGCAATCTTAGTAAAGTTAGTTTGCATTTGGTCTAACTATTTAAAAAAAATTTTAAATTTTTTTTAAATATTAGTGCAAATGAGTATATTTTGCTAGACCTATGATTCAGTTTTAATTGATGTCTAAGATTAATGCATTAATATGGTAATAATAATTGACATCATTGATACAAAATAATATATTTGCAAAAAAAAAAGTGTAAGCTTTATATGTTTGAAAATATTAATTATGTTGTTTGGCGTGTTAAATTTTAAGTTGATTGACATTATTGTGTCTGAAATACCTTGATAAAATTTATTATGAAGAATTTTGCTCAAATAAAAGTTTTTACATTTGAAAATTTTAAATGTATTGTTCTCGTGATGTTTACAATGAAAAACTCCAAATTAATATCAAATAATAATAATACGTGAGTATTTAATTGTTTCACAGTCTAATGCACTTGAAAGAGGAATTAATTTTTTCTAAAAATAAAATTTGAGCTTGAGTGAAGTATTGACACTATATATGGTTCGAGTCACACTTTTAGAGGGTGCTTCAACGTTTTTTTTATACCATTAAATCAAATGCCATTTAATACTGTAAATTTAGTGTTGTTCTCTCTTTTCCTCTCTAAGGTTCCTTTATTACTTGTTGAATATTACATAGCATTTAGTACTTATTTTTATTATTTAAAATATTATCTCTTAGTCTATTTATTTATGAATTTTTTCTAATCATTTTTAAAGGGTTAGTTTTTAGAAACCCTAATTTATCCCCATCTTGATTTTCCTAACCAGGCAACATACTTTTTGAATTCTTTTTGTCACGAGAAATTAAAAAAATAAAAAAAATTAACTAAAACAAAAGGGTAAATTAGTTAACTTAAATAGGCTTTTGTACTATTTTTTTATCTTTAATGAACTTTTTAAATTTTAATTTGGACAATCACACTTTCTAAATTTTCTCATCACAAAAAACCCAAAAAATATAAAATTCAAACTAAAAACTAAAAATTCACAAAAAAAAAAAATCTCCGAAAAAATAGTCAACCTTTATTCATCTAGAAAAGATGGGTCACTACTATTATGCTGTTTAATGTATTTTTTTTTTTACTTTAAAACTATTCAATAGTCTCTCTATAAAATTAGCAAAAAAATAATAAAAAATATAAAAAAATATTATATGACATTATTTATGTAATGTTATCTCAAATGATAGGGAGCCACAAGATCTTCTTGACTTAAAATAAAAAATGGTTAATGGATTCTACCACAATTAGAATATCACACTGCTTATGTTATACAAGCGGAATTTATTGCTTATTTTTTTAATAAATAATGGTTCTGAAAATACTTTTGGACCATATTTGGCGGTGATGATATTCCATGCAAGTACTATTTTGTTATCTAAAACTCTATTATTTCATTTTTTAGATTATTTCTTAGGCTTTGATTGGTAATTTTTGATTTTTTAATTAAAAATACTTAAAAAAAGTCAAAATTGCTTATTTGGTAAAAAAATTAAAAAATTAAAAAAGTTAAATCAAAACACAAACTTTTAAAATATTTTATTCAAACTCTAATCACTTTTAAAATACAATAATACTACTTATTCATAACTTATTTACTATCACTATTAACTATATAATTTTTAACATCAAATATATAAAAAGATAAAATTATCCATTTCAAACAAAAAACAAAAAAAAAAATAGCTTCAAAATTAAGTTACCAAATAACTTACTTTAAATTCAATTTAATTTTTTAACTAAAAACATACAAAAAAACAAAAAAAAAATACTTTTAAATTAGTTGCCGATCGGAGCTTAATTTTCTCGGTTGCTAAGCCCTCGATTGAGATAAAAATCTATTAATTTTTCTTAACTTACTGTTTTTTTTTACTAAACATTTTTTAAAATATAAATTTTTACTTTTCAATTTCTCTATTGAAGAAATTTTCAAAAAGTAAGAAATTCTAACTTAAAATATAAAACTTGGATAAAGACAAAAATAAATATATATTGTTTATTTTTCTATATAGTAAAATTTTATTTTCAAATTTGACCTACTTTTAGTTTTTTTGATTCATTTATTCACGACAAGTTGATTTTTTTTAAAAAGAATTAATTAAAAGATAATAATTATAAAATAATTTTAAAATTACTTTAAAATAATAGATAATGTTTTTAATTACTAAAGAGTATATTTTAAATACTTTTATTGATCTCACCCTTAATTTAAATAAAAAAACTCTAATATATATAAATTAAGAAAATGTACAAAATTAACTCTACTTTTGAACAGTATGCATCTATATATATTAAAAATATATTTTTGATAAGAGAAAGAAAAGGAAAACTAATTTTGAAATAAAGAAAGAAAAAATATTAAATTTTAAATAAAGAGATAGAGAAACGCTAGTAAGTGAAACAGAAAAGAGAGTGTGTCTCATAAGATAAATGTCAGCATTAACTATTTTTTCTTGTATATATTAAATTTAATATAAAGAGAGAAAAAATATTAAATTTTAAATAAAAAGATAGAGAAGAGTTAGTTAATGAAAGAGAAGAGAGAGTGTGTAACGTAATACAAATGTCAATATTAATTATTTTTTTTTTGAATGATATATTTGAAATAAAAAAAGAAAAAATATTAAATTTTAATAAAGAGATAAAAAAGAGTTTGTAAGAGAGAAAAAAAACAAATAACTAGAATGAAAGTATAAAAAGTA
>JAOTRH010166391.1:0-12609 GCA_034768845.1 Heliamphora exappendiculata
CCCATCAAATGTGACAATACCAGCGCAATAAACATCTCAAAAAATCCAATACAACATTCAAGAACAAAGCACATTGAGATCAGACATCACTTCATACGAGATCATGTGCAAAAAGGAAACATAGAACTTGAGTGTTGTACTTGCAGTGATGCAAAAGCCACTGCAAACAATGGGCTCCTTAGGGAACGCTCGCTATTGTAGTTGATTTTGTTTCGGCATTGGCCAAGGGTACCCCAACGGCCAGAATCATATTGGACATTGGGTGACCATTGGGCATCGCGTTAGTTTTTGAGCCGTCTTAGGGGTTTGGTTCATTTTTATTGGCATCATGGGGCCTACCAGTGAGTTAAGACGCTTTTGCATGCTAAAAGTGTCCCCATAAATAATTATTGAGTCTACTACTTGGCGGTCATGCTCTCAGTGACCACTCGAAGTTGGTCCAACACATTTGATTGAACACTTTATTTTAGTTTATCAAGCATTGTTGCTCCAACTGCTTTAAAGTCTCCTGGCCTCCTTGTGATTGTGGGATTGATTCCTCGCCCTTTGGCCATAATATTTTCTCCAAAGGAGTTATATGTTGATAAGTCGGGTGTTAGGCTTAGGAGCTGAGAATAAATAGGCACTTACTATGACAAGAGGTTTAGTGGAGGCGGGGAAGGTGTGAGTTGAGCACCACTGCGAAGGGAAACAATGGCGTGACGATGACCATAGGGCATACAAGATTCTTCTCTCATTAATGAGGCTTCATTTATATATGGTGAACAAAGAGATATTACAATTGTCCATGAGACACGTGATGCAGCCCACTTGGTTCGACCTGTCCGAGGTAAGCCTTTTAGAGGTTGTAACATTGGGCACCAAAGTGCTAGGTGCGATAAGTCTCTCTCGCCCCATAATACGTGCCCCAAAAGTGCCAACGCCTCAACGGTTAATGTTTCATTTGGCTTAATTATGGTCAATGGAAGGTTTCCTATTTGGAGATGGTACCACCGAACGACCCTTGTCTATTCTCCACTCCAGCATCCAAGTCGCTTGCCCTCCTAGTGATTCTAATTGATTACAAGTCGATGCTAATGGCATTGGGGTGGTTGAAGCGAATGGAAACCGCACAACCCATTAACAGTGGTACCTATTCGTCAGCTATCGTGCCTCATGGTAGCTTTCGGGCAATAATATCTATAACAATTATTTTTAATTTAATTAAAATGTTAGAAATTTTCAAAATGCACTAAATTCTTGTAAAAATTATGTTTTCACTTATATTGTAAACAATTTATATTTTCTCCTCTCTCCTCCACAACCTCTAACCACCCCTATCTCTTGCTTCCATCAATGACAAACACCTTCGGCCACCATCTTTGACTACCATCTTTGGCCACCACTTCTACCCCCCAACTGCCACCTCCACCCACTGTGGTTGGTCACCATCGCCACTAACTTTGACCTCCACCTATTGATTACCCCCTTTGGACACCATCATCTCCACCACCTTCGACCATAAATCTTGATGACTTTAGCTACTATCATTCACCACCTTCGAATGTCCACGACTATGCCTACTACCCTATACCTAGGCCTCCAACCATTAGGATTGTATACTAGAAACCATGCATTAAAATTTTGGTATTGTTTTTATTTATTAATAAAAACTATTTTTTCATTTTAATGAGAATCTATATGAGTAATGTAAGCGTTTCATTATTTAGTGTTGTACATGGGCGTCTTTTATTCTACATAGTAGTAAATTTGGTGTGTAGAGTTCGGCTTACACACGAAAGACCAGATTATCGATTTTTGTAAAATATAAGTTATGGCTCACAGTCTTTAATGGAATTGGACATGCCATCGGTACAATTGTAACACAGTATTTTAGTAGATCTGTCTTGATTACGGAAAACGGTGATTGTTTCGACAATTGGTCTGACTCATTGTGTTAGTAGATTTTGTGTTTCAAAATTTGTTTTAAAATGAGTTTCTCTTGAACGATCACCAGCGCTACATTTTGGGGTATAAATTATATGTTTTCAAGGGTTGTTTACAAAACAAACAGTCATCTTTTTTGGCAAAATTTCCAAATCTTTTACTCTAATTTTATTATTTCTAAATCGAGGAGCAACAGATTTGTATCAGAGCTTTAGGTTTGAATACCTAGGAACTGTGGGAGTGGTTGATCCATTACGTGAGAGAGTTTGCATTGATGTGTGACATTCATGACTTAGTGTGCTAGCATGAAACATCTTGAATATAACTATACATATGCATTGCAATAACCCAAACTCAAAGATACAAATAGAAAAGAAAAAATATTTCAAAAGAAATCAAATCTTGAACCTAAGTTCGGTAAGAAGAACCAGCCCGACCGTTTAACATTTTCAAGCCCGAGACCTGGGATAGAGTAAAAACCACACAACCATATATAAAAACCCTAATATTGAAGATAAGAACTCAAAGTTATAAATTCAAGTTGTTTAAGATTAGATTAAAGCTCGAAAAGTCAAAAAACGAACCTATGTGAAAATACTCAAATTTTCTCCTATAATTAAATAAAAAAAATTATTTTGATATATATATACACTGAAAGTGGCCTAAAACCTAGGAGAATGTTCCAAACTTGGTTGCCAAGTTTCCTTAACCTAGGTTAGTGAAAAGCAACCCAAGTTAACTAAACCTAACCATAATTAGCAAAGATTCTCAAGGAAGCTTCCTACTTGACTATTCTCTATAAAAAACCCCAAAACATCTATTCTTCTTCTTAGAATTTTGTGCATATATATATATATATATATATAGAGAGAGAGAGAGAGAGAGAGAGAGAAGAAAATAGAAGAAATAAAAAGAAAGAAGGAGGATTCATAGAGCTTAAAAGCTAAGTCTAAGGTTTTCTATCACCAAAAAATAACTTCTGAACAAGGTAATTAAGGCTCTAACACATCTGGTTTTATACATATCAAACACCTCTTCCATTAGTTACAAATACAAATTTAAGATCAAGAACCGAAAACTAAAAAATAAAGGCGTTTTGGTTAGATTTTTGGGACTGTTCGGTATGAATGTTGAAGTTGTGAGTTGGTGTGAGTTCTTCCATGGGTTTCACGACTTCTATAAGCTCAGGAACATTGATATATTGAAGTAAAACACATGTATACAAAGAAAATGGTCAAAAAAGTACACACATGACACTAAGAGGCTAGAACTAAAATAGGCCTGAGTTTTGGGCGTTTTGAGCTTTCTGCCCTGATCATTGGAACATCATAACTCAATGTATGAAAATTCTATAAGCGTGTTCTGTATGTCTAAACCTAGGTTTTTGTGTTATATAAGTCGTCCAAAATTCGTTTGAGCACATGTGAGTGTGTGGAACTCAAGATATTGTAATTTTATCAAAGTGTGTCGGTTTCAGACTAGTCAACAGTGCAGATCTAAAAATCCTAGCTTAAAATGAGATCTGAGCTTTGGCCGAAACTTGAAAGTTGTAGATAACATGTATATCTAGCCACCCACCAAAATTTAGCCTAATCTATTGAGTTTTAATGGGTCAAAATCCCTTTGAAATGCTCTGTTGTGTTTCAGCCCTCAAAGAACACCTCTGTCACATATTTTTGTATAGCCCAAAACTCCTATTTTTAGTAGCCTACTCCAAAAATTGTCTACAAGAACTTCATAGCTCACATATTGAACTAATGGCTGTCCAAGTATCAGACCTAGATGCCATAGGAAAGTCTCTAAAAACCATTTCAAACTCTCTGTCCAAAATCGGCTCTACTGAGTTTTGGCGGCAGACAGAACCTATTTTATAAAATGGCCAAAAACTCTAACTAGTTCCAAATAACTACCTTTAGCACTAAACATAAAACTTATATGGGACATGTTAAACTAGAATGATAGTAGTGTGTAATCCCAAGAAGGGGGTGAATTGGATATTTAAAAAATCTTAGTTCAAATATTCAAATACAAGTATATAACTTTTTAATTCACAAGTATATATTAATTAATCTTATAAAGAAAAACTTTTTGTTAGAAGATTTAAGTGCAAGTGTATATTGTAATTTACAATACATTCAACACTTTTCTAGTTTAAAATATAAGTATAGCTTTGTGTTTTAATTTGCAAGTGTATTTTCAAATATAGTTTCTTGATAGAAAATTTAAAGTACAAGAATATTTGATTGACAATGTTTCTTGTAAAGTGAAAACACATGATTCAAAACTTTTCTTGTTTTAAAATTTAAAGACACAAGTAATGATTTAAATATTGAATGATTCAAGTCCAAATGTATGTGATGCAAAGACAAGTAACAATATAATAATATAAATAAAAAAATAAGCAAGATAGAAAAATGACACCACGATTTTTACAAGGTTCGGCGCAACAGCCTACATCCTTGCCTCAAGCCAACTGCTATGAGAATTTTTCACTTTCACTCCTTCAATAAGCGGAATAGCCTCTCTCCTTAGTCTAGGCAGAGTAGCCTCTTTTGAGAATGTACCATTCTTAAGCAATTCAATCCTTGTAGGCAGATTAGTTTCTTTCGAGAAACGCCTTTCTCAAATACAATAGAATAACGATAAAGCATACAAAAGAATGCTCCTATGATGAGTGGATGAGTACAATAATTGAAGCACTAACTCACTTCTCAAAAAAATATATCAATGAAGCTCAAAGAGAAATCTAAACAATCTTTTCTCTCAAAAATATGAATGAAAAACTCAAAAGTTTAAGCACAAATGAAGAATGTATATGAGAGAATGTTTGAGAGGCTTTGAGTAAATAAAACCATAGCTCAAAGGCTCTATTTATAGGCCTCAAACTTGGACTAGCCGTTGGACTAAACATGACAATGTCAAACTAGCCGTTTCAGCACAAAATTCGAATTTTAGCCTATTCAGTCGACTGGATAAGCTCGTTCGTCGGCTGAACCAGCCTTCAGTCGACTAGATCTGAAAATCAGTCGACTGGACTGTGTTGAATCTCAAAACTTGTTTGACAGACCATTTTTAGTCGACTGTATGCAATGCATTAGTCGACTAGAATGCTAAAAATCCAGAATTTTGATTTTCCAAAAGGTTTTGATCTCTTTATGTTTTGAACAAATATTTTAAAGATATTTTAGGATTCTTATAAGCTTCAGAAAGATATAATCATGAGTTTAGTGATTTTACACAGATCCTAACAAAATGATACAATTAAAATTATGCAATCTTTCACTTCTTTGAAGTTCTTCAATACTTCAACCTTTACCTTTGTTCCAAAGAGATTGTCGCCAAAGTATTTGAGTTGAAATTGCGACATGGCTTCCACATATTTGATTGTGCTAATTATATATTTCCTATAAACTCAACTTGCACAATTGGATACATAGGTTTGTTATCATCAGAACGGTCATTGAAGCCTTGTTAAGCCAGCAATCTCCCCCCTTTTTGATGATGACAAACACTTGGCAAAAAAATATAGAAAAGATAAATAAAACTTCCCCTATCAATAAGCCCATAATAATAAGTTTGAAAACTCCCCCTTACAATATCCATAGATGTAAAGACATTTAAATTTCATTTCAAGCATACATAAGTTTCATAGGATATCTTCTAAACTTTTTAAGCATCTTTACAAAGGTTAACCCTTCTTAATCATTTATTTGATTATTTTACTCATGAATATATATCCATTCATTATCCAATTATTCAATATCAATAATTCATATAATAAATATAGCCATTCGAATGATAAACATAGCCACTTAAACATAACCATAAACATAACCATTCATAAACATAACATTATCCAAAAATTTAAGCGTTGCACAAGTACATGATAATTATCATTACAAATACATGTTCTCTCCAAAAGATAAAGATGCTTTCCTTTTTGCTCACTTGTTTTTACCCCTTTTGGCATTATCAAAAAGAAGCAGAGCTAAAGGTATCCTCAGCGTCATCGTCAGCACCATCAGCCTCAGGGGAAGTGGCATCGTAGGGAGGAATGCCTAAAGCATCCTCAATGCGTGTAAGGCGAATGTGGACCGGTGCAAACTGTTTGTCAACTCGCATTGTGAACGACTTTACCATTTTCTTTAGAAATGATTGAGTGGATGGATCAAGGGCAGGAGCAGAACTAACAGTAGTAGTAGGACAAGATGGAAGAGTAGTAGGAGAAGGTGCATCAGCCTGTGCATAGGCGGCATCCTCATCCTCTTCTCTTGCACTATCTTGCACAACAGGAGGTGCGTCCCTATGAGTCTTGTGTTTTCATTCACCATTTTGGAGATGATAGCCCATTTGCTTTATGGTGGTAGCCGTGAGAAAGTCAGAAGCTTTGGGGCTAAGGAAATCTGAAGGAGAGGAGGAAAACCCAAAATACTCAAAAAGAGGTGTGAGAAAACCTCCATAAGGAAGAGTATGTCTTTTGGTACTTTCTTTTGAAAGCATCCATTGACATATCAAGGATGGAAGGTCGAGGAGTTTTTCCATGAAGATGCACCATAAAATAAAGCAGTCAAGATATGAAATATAGGTGCGAGATCCACTACGAGGCAATATGTTATAAGTAATGATAAGATGCAAAATTTTAGTCTCAAGTGTGAGTTAAGAGTAAGATGGGGTGAGTGCAAAATTTAGAGCGGGTTCATTCATGATCATGGGTAAAAAGGTTTCCTGAGTGAATTCGTGGACCATGATCCATGATGAAGAGGAAATTTGTGGACATACAAAATCACCTCTACCCATGCCAAAAAGGCGTGTAATGTTTTGATAAGTAAAGTGGTATGTTTTTCCATGAAGATAAGTAGCAAGATGAGTGTAATGATCATCGGGACGGGTTGAATTTTCTTTAACAAGATTGGCATAAAATAAACGAGTCGTAAAATAAACAAGTTGGGGATAAACACCTTTAGATTGATAGAAAACATATAGCCTCCAACCAAGCTTAGCTATAAGGCGTAAAATGTGAGAAAAATAAGAATCCATGAAGCATATGTTTAGAATTTTACCAAAAATAGGGTCGAGAGATTGGAGATGATTCTTGTAGAGAGGCTCGGCTCGGCTTGTGGAGAACAAATTTTCTATTTCATCAGTTGTTTCCTCTTGTGAAATAGATTTGCCTTTATCGCCTCTAGTTCTTGGAGCCACGGAAAGATTTTAAAAAGAAAATGTGAGATTAAGAGGTTTATAGTGATTGTATGTGAGATTAAAATGAAATGGAACCCCTTTGAGTGAGAAGACAAGTAATTTTGAGCCATAGGAGAGAGAAATCGAGAGTGGAAAATAAAATGACATAAGTGAAATTACCTTGCACGATTACTCTCCAAGCCCTCCAATTCATGGTTTGAATGAAAATTCTCATTCTTTTCTTCCAAAAGGCGTAATTAACACCACAGAAGATTGGAGACCGTGTGGAGGATTGATTCTCTCTAAAAGAGGATACACCAATGCCTGCCGTAGATCTTTTTCACAAAAACTTGTTAAGAATAATGTGATTAGCTCTTATATCAGTTGATAGTAGTATGTAATCCCAAGAGGGGGGTGAATTGAATATTTAAAAAATCTTAGTTCAAATATTCAAATACAAGTATGACTTTTTAATTCACAAGTATATATTAATTAATCTTATAAACAAAAAATTTTTGTTAGAAGATTTAAGTGCAAGTATATATTGTAATTTACAAAATATTCAACACTTTTCTAGTTTAAAATACAAGTATAGCTTTCAATTTTAATTTGCAAGTGTGTTTTCAAATATAGCTTCTTGATAGAAAATATAAAGTACAAGAATATTTGATTGACAATGTTTCTTGCAAAGTGAAAACACAGGATTCAAAACTTTTCTTGTTTTAAATTTTAAAGACACAAGTAATGATTTAAATATTGAATGATTCGAGTCCAAATGTATGTGATGCAAAGACAAGCAACAGTATAATAATATAAATAAAAAAATAAGCAAGATAGAAGAATGACACCATGATTTTTACAAAGTTCGGCGCAATGGCCTACGTCCTTGCCTCAAGCCAACCGCTATGAGAATTTCTCACTGTCACTCCTTCAATAGGCAGAGTAGCCTCTCTCATTAGTCTAGGCAGAGTAGCCACTCTTGAGAATATACAATTCTCAAGCATTCCAATCCTTGTAAGCGGCTTAATCTCTTTTGAGAAACGCTTTTCTCAAATACAATAGAATGACAAGAAAACGTACAAAGGAATGCTCCTATGATGAGTGGATGAGTACAATAATTGAAAGCACTAACTCACTTCTCAAAAAAATATATCAATGAAGCTCAAAGAGAAATCTAAACAATCTTTTCTCTAAAAAATATGAATGAAAAACTCAAGAGTTTAAGCACAAATGAAGAATGTATATGAGAGAATGTTTGGGAGGTTTTGAGTGAATAAAACCAGAGCTCAAAAGCTCTATTTATAGGCCTCAAACTTGGACTAGCCGTTGGGCTAAACATGGCAATGTCAAACTAGCCATTTCACCACAAAATTTAAATTTTAGCCTATTCAGTCGACTGGATAAGCTCGTTTGGTCAACTGAACCAGCCTTTAATCGAATGGATCTGAAGATCAGTCGACTGAACTGTATTGAATCTCAAAACTTGTTTGACAGACCATTTTCAACCGACTGGATGCAATGCATTAGTCGACTGGAATGCTAAAAATCTAGAATTTTAATTTTTCTAAAGGTTTTGATCTCTTTATGTTTTGGAAAAATATTTTAAAGATATTTTAGGATTATTATGAGCTTCAAAAAGATATAATCATGAGTTTAGTGATTTTACATAGATCCTAAAAAAATGATACAATTAAAATTCTTCAATCCTTCACTTCTTTGAAGTTCTTCAATACTTTAACATTTGCCTTTCTTCCAAAGAGATTGTCTCCAAAGTATTTGAGTTGAAATTGCGACATGACTTCCACATATATGATTGTGCTAATTATATATTTCTTGTAAACTCAATTTGCAAAATTAGATACATAGGTTTGTTATCATCAAAACAGTCATTAAAGTCTTGTTAGGCCAACATAGAACATATCCAAATATGGGCTCACTTTGAGTTGTTTTGATACCCCAAAACTGAGACCAACTGAGACACTTTTTTGACCAATTTTTTGAGCAAGTGCTGAACTTTTTTTGTTTTCGTCAAATTTCTCACCTAGTTGCCTTAGGTTTTGGCCTTGGTGTAAAACATAAATATTGTAGAGAATATTTTAATCTCAATTTTCACCAAAAATCATAATCTAAATCCAAGTCTAAATACCTCAAAATGCTGCGGTACCTTAGAATTTAATGATTGGAAGAAAGTAATAAATGGTTAAATTAAATCCTTGAACAAGTGAAGGATTTGGTAAGTGCATAGTACCCCTTATACCTAAAAAGAAAGTAATCATGGTCCCTAAAACCAAGGAAAACATTCAATGGTCCAAATATTTTTAATTTCACATGCAAAAGGGAAGGATTCCGTGTTAACGGTCAAGTCGTGTTTTTCTTGTTAGGCACGAAGGTTGTAGAACCCAGGGGTTCTGCTTAGCTTGTCGGGGGAGGCTTGGTTCATACGCATATAATACGAGGTGAGAGTGCTTAGCCATTATTTTCAACTAGAATTTATGTAAATGATGCATGAAAATGCTTTGAAATGCATGTTTTGAACTATGACTAGTTTGACGATCGCATGAACCTGCTGTTTCTAAAAGCCATGATATTTTTAATTCAAGCATGCTATCCATGATATTTTGAGCTAGTATGATGTTATTATAAAAGTATGGTTAATGTTGTGTGATTGTTCCAAAGTACCGAGTTACAAGGATTTTCAGCCATTTATATCCCGTTATGAAGGAGGTTACCCAACTATGAGTTTTTCATTTGTCCCTCTAGGAGAGGTGTCCCTTTAAGTAGGGGTTTTTGCCTTAAAGGCTTTTGGGCTGAGTCCCATGTTTGAGCACATACCATTTGTGCTTGGTAGAGAGTTGCCTTCATTTCATCACGTTGCTATATGTGTATTGCGAATTAAGGATACGATACTGTCGGAACTCCCGGTCGTGAGGTTGACAACTACTTGGACACTGTTGGGTTTTGAGTCTAGATTTGAGAAAGTGGTCGTGCATTTTTTTAAATTTGTGCCGATTGAACTAGGAACATATTTCTGTTTGCAATACTGAGAAGGTTTTGTATAATCTGTGATATTTTTATGTTCAAGAAAATGCATCAGTTTCTATATTTTTGTAGAAAATGTGATGAACTATTTTTAGAAAGAGTTTTCAGTTATCCTTAACTAAGTAATTGTCTTTTCTATTCACGATAATGCCAAGTGCGCTCTCATGTAACCTCTATGGTTATAGATACTAGGAACGGTTAGGAGTTGGTCCACCATAGGCGCCGTCGAGTAGTTTTGGTTCTAGTGTTATAAATCATTTTTGTTCAAATTTCTTTTGTTTAGTTTTTATTTTTGGCAGAGCTTTATGTATAAGACCCTGAAGGTTTTTGATGTTTTAGAAGTAATGTATGCCCTTGGGATGAAAAATTCCTAGTGACTCTTGTATACCTCTTTTGATAATAAGGTGTTGTGGTTGCGTAGATGTTCTTGTTTGGTTTCTCAATATCATTATCTCTTGTCTTTCTCTTTAGTCGCCGGTTTACGGCCGAATCACATCCCTTTGTATAGGTTTGGTGGCTTGTGGGAGCGTGGTGTTACATTTTGGTATCAGAGCTCTAAGTTTTAGGTTCTGTAGACTTGTTAGATTGTGGTCTGTGATGGACTGTAGGTTAAGTGTGTCGTCTCACGATTTGTTGAGAAGAGTGGTTTAGGCCTGGGGTTGTCATACTTTAGCCTTCGGGCATCTAACTGACTGGCTTTGAGGTCTATTTGGAAAATGTGTTCTGCAGTCGTATGGTCCTAATTAGAAGTTTAAGCAAGTTATCAGATTGGGGAGACAACCCGGAAGGAGCCTTGTGTTGCTGTTGTTTTGCGACGTCTAAATAGGTTATCAGATTAAAGGGGACGACCCTTGTGTCATTAAAACCTTTTATAGACAGTTTATTCTTATCTTTATGTTTATTAGTTGGACTCATGTGTCGAGCTCTAAGTCATAGCTTTTCGACGATAGGAAGCAGCTTAGAGAAACTTGAATGGAGCGTCATTCAACCCGAACCAGTATAATGAGGCATGACAAGAAGAATCTCTGCAAGTGGGATAGGTAGAACCTGACCCAACCGCTAGGATGTTGGAGGGGATCGTAAGATTGAAAGAACAAAATGCAAGGTGGATCGCAATGCAAGCGGAAAGGAACCATAACTTCTTAATCAAGCAATTCAAGGACCAAGGTGCAAAGGAGTTCATGGGAACCCTTAGCCCCGCAGAAGTAGAAAACTGGTTGAAGGATGCCACATGAATCTTGGATAGGCTAGGGGTAGAGACAGATGGTAGGATCAACCTCATAGCTTTTATGTTCAGAGGAGAAGCGTATCACTGGTGGGAAGCCATTGAACGGTTACTGAAGATGTCGATGCCAGGAGTTGAACCTCCCGTACCCTAGAGAATCACTTCGGATCGTTTTGAGAAAACACTTGACGTGCAGTACAAGCTCATAAACTACAAGCACGAAAAGGAGTAGGAATTCATTGACCTGGAACAAGGAATGATGACTGTGGCAAAATTTGAGATGAAGTTTACAAGGTTGTCACGATATGCCACCCAGCTTATACCTAATAAGGAGATAAGGTGTAGAAGGTTTAAGAAGGGAGTAAATTTTTAGATTAGAACAAGGATGACGGTTCTTCAGATGAACAACTACGCAAGATGGGTGACCATAGCGCAAGATGAATTGCAACACGAGCTAGAAGGACCAGTAGCTCTTTAGTTAAACAATTCAAGGATTTGGGCACCATGAAGTTTGTGGGAACAGTTAGTCCTACTAACGCTGAAAATTGGTTGAGGGTTGGAGTGCGCTTTTTAGACAGATTGAGTTGTTCACATGGTAGGTTCTTAAGTATCAATTTATATTCGTTTGACATCTAGACTATGTAACTCGTATGGAATTGGTATTCGATTCCGTTGTGGTTTCGGTGTGAGTCGCTAGGAAGTTACTTTCGAAAATCTTTTGTGATGTGACCCGTTAGAGCAAACTTGTTTAGATTAGTGCATAAATGTTGCTGGTACAGAGAAAGAATTTTCTCATGGGAATGTGTGGACTCTACGTTTGAGAAGTTGAAGGGTGATATAATTCTATTATTTCTGATGGAGTTGCAAAGCAACTTAGTGTGAGTACATGGGTGGAATAAGTGTTTGGATGAGAATAGTAGAAGCGTAAGTGAAACTATACGAATTAATAGGTATGATTTTTGTAATTGGACTTGAGTGAATCGAGTGTCTTAAAGAAATGCGGGTAAGATGAAATACTTACGGTGCAAAAGTGGTTCTTGGTTCGGTTATGTGGTAGAGAATATGTGAATGGATTGAGTGATGATAGTAAGAGATTTTAGAATCAGGGGTGAGTATTGTTCGGTTAAAGACTTATTGGATGAGTGGTACATATGTAAAGGAAAGATGCGAATGTATATTGTGTTATGACGAGGGTTGTGATTGGGTTCGTATGGGTAAGCATATACCTGTGGAGCGTTTAG